>BQNB010119516.1:2422-20800 GCA_026074375.1 Tanacetum coccineum
TCGTTAGTTGGTTAATTAATTAATGTTTATTAATGTAATTGGGCTAACAAAGAAAAAGCCTGAAAAGCCCAACAAAAGCCTAGAATGGGCATAACCTTGTTAGTATAAATACACCTAGTTTAGTCAAAATTAGGTTAGATCTTTTTTAGACATTGGAGACATTATAGCTACTTCATTATTATTTTTCATCTTAAGGGTTTGTAGCAACTCTTGTTTCATTCAATCAAAAGTTCTTTAATCTTTTATTGCTATTGATCTTGTGAATTTCATCCATGGAATGATCTAGGGATCCTACAATTGGTATCAAGAGCCTACAAGATTGATGTATTGATTTGGTTTATATTTTTTTTTGTTATTGATTTCAAAAAAAAGAGGTTTTTGTTTTGATTATTTGTTTGTTTTTGATTCTTGATTCAAAGATGGTTTATGTTTAATCTAATATCATTCAAACCATCTTGTTAGCAATCAACGATCTCGTGATTTTTTGTGTTCTTTCTTTTTGGTTCGAAAAGTATTAAAAAAAAAGAGGGGATCGAACGAGTTCAAATCGTTTCGATCGAACGAGTGTATTCTTAGAGAGGATCGAACTAGTGGAATTTTGGCTAGGACCGAACGAGTGGAATTCAAGGATCGAACAAGACACTCGAACAAGCGATCGAACGAGGGGATCGAACAAGCGATCGAACGAGGGGATCGAACAAGCGATCGAACGAGGGGATCGAACTTGCTCAACGTGCAAGACCACTAATATAGATCTAAATTGGAGAAATCCATTTTATGATAAAAGAAGTCATTATTCTAGGACATAAAATTCCAAAGTCCGGGATTGAGATAAGACAAAGCTAAAATTGATGTTTAAGCTAAACTCCCTCATCCGACTTTCGACAAAGGCGTTCAAAGTTTCTTAGGTCACGTCGGGTTCTATCGTCGATTTATCAAATATTTTTCTAAAATCGCCGGCCGATGACCCATCTTCTTGAAAAAGATACCCCATTCATCTTCTCAAAAGAGTATTGACATCGTTTAATTACTTAAAAGGAAGTTAATCGTAGCTCCCATTTTAATTGACCCATTGGGAACCTACCATGTGAATTTATTGTGATGCTAGGATTACTGTAGGCAGTCCTTGGAGGCAACGTAAGACCAAACATTTTCAGCCTATATACTATGCTAGTAAGACCATGACGGATACTCAAGCACATTACACTACTACGAGAAAGAAATTATTAACCGTGGTAAATGCTTTCGACGAAATCCCCCTTATTTAGTCTGTCAAAACCATAGTGGATACGGTCCACTCAGCACTTAAATATCTTCTTCAAAGCAAGATGCTAATTCGAGATTGCTCTGGTGGATTCTCCCACTCTAAGAATTTGATGTCATTATTCGTGATAAAAAGGGAGCGGAGAATCTCGCGGCCGACCACTTATCAAGACTTGAAAATCCCCACCAAGATGTTCTCAAGAACAAGGAAATTACCAAAACATTTCCTCTCGAGACTCTTGGTATGGTTACCTTTCATGGTGATTCTAGTACCCCATGGTTTGCCACATTGCAAACTACCATGCGGAATTTTATTATGAAAGGGATGTCGTCCTAACAAAAGAAAAAATTCTTTAAGGACGTAAAGCATTACTTCTGGGACGACCCCTACTTGTTTAGAATTGGTGTGTATCAAGTGATTAGACGATGTGTTTACGGACAAAAAGACGTTGATATCCTCACAGCTTGCCATAATGGACCCACCGAGGGACATCATGGTGCCAACTACACCTCTAATAATCTTTGATTCTGATTATAATGGCCGATCTATTTACCGAGATGCCTATGACTTGGTCACACGTGTGACGCTTGTCAACGTCAAGGCAAAATCTCGCAACGTGATGAAATGCCTCAAAATGCAATTCAAGTGTGCGAGATCTTTGACGTGTGTGCATCGATTTTATGGGACCGTTCTCATCTTCTCGAGGGAACAAGTACATTCTTGTGGCCGTTGACTACTTGTCTAAATGGGTTGAAGCAAAAGCGCTCCCCACTAACGATGCCCGAGTTGTTGTTAAATTTTTGAAATCTCTCTTTGCCCAATTTGGAACTCCTCGTGCTATAATTAGTGATCGCGGTACTCATTTTTGCAATGACCAATTTGCAAAGGTCATGCTTAAGTATGGAGTTACTCATCGTCTTTCTATCGCGTATCATCCACAAACGAGTGGACAAGTGGAGGTTTCAAATCGTGGTTTGAAACGTATTTTAGAAAGGACCGTAGGTGAAAACCGTGCTTCATGGTCCGATAAGTTAGATGATGCTTTATGGGCCTTCCACTGCATTCTAAACACCCACCGGTGCACCTCCTTATAAGCTATGTACGGAAAGGCGTGTCATCTCCTATCAAGCTTGAACACAAGGCCTATGGGCTTGAAGACATTGCAATATTGACCTAGACCAGCGTAAATCACCGAAAAGTCAAATGAAGGAAGTAAATGAACTCTGGGAGCAAGCCTACGATAACTCTTTAAAATCTACTAAGAGAAAACGAAGAAGAATTCATGACTCCAAGATTAAGAACCTGCGTTTTTTAACGTTGTGGATTGACTTCTTCTTCTTCAATTCCTCGATTAAAGATCATTCTCGGGCAAGCTCAAAACTCTTGGATCGGACCATTCACCGTGCTTATGTTTTCCTTATGTACCGTCAAGTATATCTATCTCAAACCGACGACAACTTTAAGTCAACGTCATAGACTTTAAATACTATTTTTTGGAGGTGTCACAGAACTCCAGACTATATTGAGTTGTCCCATGGAATCATCTCCAAGCCTTCCCCATGGACAACTAAATCTGGGGACGAGTCAAGCTTAGTGACTCGTTAATAAACAAGCGCTTCATGGGTGGCAACCCATGGTTATCCTAATATAATTATAATAGTAGTGATGAATAAGTGTGACGTGAGGAGGTTCGCCTCTTCCTTTCTCGTGTTTTATGGTTTGTGTTGTATGTCCAGGATTGCCCCGGATTATGAAGACTCTCGTGCTTGTGGTTTTGTCCTTTATTCACTCGAGCTTCAATCCTTAGCATGATGTTGGGAATCCAATATCCTAAATCTTATCGACTAACGTTTATCTTTGAGCATACTTAATAAACGGCTTTAGATTTACGTAGAGACATTTTCTAAAACATTAAGGACAATGTTTAGTTCTAGTATGGGGGAATCTATCGATTTGATTGAGCCTGCAATCGTTGTTTTCACGTAATCTCGTTTTAACCACCAAAATACCAAAAAATGAAAATAATTAAAAATTTCAAAAAATACAATATTGGTTGTCATAAATGTTGACTTTCCTGCTGGGTAGAATAAGAATAAATTTTGACTCGATCGAGCGTGTTGAGCTCTTAGCTTTATCCCTTAACCGTTATAAACTTGACTAAGCTAGTTTATTTGACTAAGCATTCGCGGATCTTTTTATTAAAGATTTAAAATTTGCGAAGAACGAGAAATGATAGAGTTAAATTATGATTGATTGCTAAGCAAGGATTAGTTGGAAATCTTAAGAACTCATTTGTGGCTTTTCCTCCCCAAACCTTCTAACCAGACTAATAATAAGTGTTATTCTTTGCATGTCTTTTATGAAAGAAATCCAATTAAGGTTATTTACCTCAATAGATCTTATGAATGTTTCTTTGTATAAATAATAATGATTAACTAAAGTTTAGTTGCATGTATGTTGGATTTTTAAAATAAGTGATTAACAAAAGGAAGATGTAGAAACTAGAAGGGGGAGGGGGGGGGGTTGAATAGTTTATAGGTTAATTGACCAGTTTAAAATTATTTGCTTATAAAATGGTTTGATTCGAGTTATATGTCAATCAATCAACAATATGAATCACAACAAAAACTATCTAATGTAATGAACTAAATGAACAATAATAATATAAAAGGATAAGGAAAGAAATGATCAAACAAAGACACTAAGATTTATAGTGGATCGGCAACAAAGCACCTCTTCGTTCCTACTTCACTCCCCGAGTACTCCACTCAAGATTTCACTATGTCAACAAGCTCCCTTTAGGTGGAGAAAACCGTTTACACGTCGCTTACTTTCTTTTCCGACACTAAGCTAGATGTCGAGTCCTAATCTTAGCTAGAACCAATCTAAGACTTCACTAAGTCTTTACACACTCACAAGATATATATACCCTTGGATTGACACATAATCCAAATCATACCAATACACAGTTTACACACTTGGATCTACACACAATCCAATTTACACAACTACACTAAATATATGTAATGAAGATTTGTGATCTTGAGGAGGAAGAGAGAGATCACTTGATAACAATTCGTATATAGAAGAATACGACTGTTCTTCTCTTGCACTTGATTAGAAGAAGAAGAAGAAGAAGAAGGGTGGAAGAAAGAATTAATCACTTGAAACAAGATCAAGGTATGTTAGTGATCAAGATACATGTTTTAGAAAGAAAGGAAGAAAAGAGAAAAAATAGATCTGAGAAAATTCGTGGCAAGAGGTTATGTTTTTCAGATGGGGTGGCCCAATATTTATAGGGGACAAAAAATGACCGTTGCTGGTGGCGGTCCCGGTGGTCCCTTATATATAAGGGGGCCGCCAGGCCTAAAAGGGGGCCGCCACTAGACTCCGCTCCCTTTTTTGTCCTTTTGTGGTGAAGGTTGTATCTGTTATAGAACCTTCTATTTTGGGGGGGAAATTTGAATTTCAAATTTTTAATGAATAAATATTTTGTTTTTATATTTTTATAAAAACACATTTGTAGAAATGTACGGTTTAAGGAAAATATTTTCCTGATCACTAATCATGTTTAATGATTTGTTTATCCATACCTTAAGTGATTAATCTAAGAAATAGAATTTTATGATTAGTAATTTATAAACGTTTAATTTTATCGTAAACGTTTTAACATTTCTTTATTATCAAAACATTGAGAGGTCAAAAAATATAAATAATATTTTTAGACATTATTTGTAATTGGAAAGAGCATGAAAAATCGAAGTCGAAGACGTGTTTATCTTAAATGGGCCAACCCGCACCCAAGTTAATGGGCCAAGTCAGCCCACTAAGCTTATCTATTAAACCTTAAAGTCCAAAGCCAATCCATAACTAAACCGGCCCAAACCAATCAATATAAGCCCAACAAATACTTAACCATACACCCGTTAACTCATTACACCATTAGTCCTTTATCCTTTTCACCATTAGTCCTTAACCCATTACACCACTAGTCCCTTTTTAATTATACCGTTAGTCCCTAACCCTAACCCCATTAACCCTTTTCCCTAATTAAACCATTCCCGCCAAACCCTACTATTCATCCATCACTTTCATGTTACCCTGCACCACGACAAAACCACTCAAACCCCACCCCCAGCAAGAAGACAAGTCCACCATGGCAATCCCATGAAGACCCATTGGCTGATGGGATAAGGACAAAGAATTAAAGGTTATGATTAATCACAAAGAAGCACACATGGGAAATCAAGGGCTAAGATTGAATTGCTTGGAGAGCACTCTCATCCATCTCACAGAAGAAGCACAAGTCCAAGACCTAGAACCTTCTCCTTCAGCTATAAATAGAGGCCATTAGGGCAAGAAAAAAGGGGAGTAGTTTTTAATCTAGTGTAGTTTTTAGTTAAGTTTTATTGTATTTCACAGCTTATTGTAACCTTTCTTTAAGTCTTGTAACGTTTTTTTTAAGTATTAATGAACTTTTGAGTTTTATTGTTAAATTCTGTTTTAATGATTAAGTGAATTATATGTTTGAAAATGATCTGATAAGCTCTTGTTTCAGCTTTTGTTTAAGCTGTTTTACTAAAGAAATATAAACTGTTACATAGCCTTAAGTGTTTAAGTTAAATTCACACCAAAAATTCCACCCCTAAAGTACCTCAGCTTAATTTGGAAGATAAGCCAAATCTGGAAGGGCTTATAGACCATACTAGCTTGTTTTCAAACAAGCTAGAGCTTGTTGATAAGCTTTTTTAAGCTTATTTGCCCTTGTTTAGAGCAAAGGGCAAGGTACTCTTCTCCTTTTCTCATTTTAGCTTAAATCTGCTTATTGCTTATCTAGTGCTTATTTACTATTTAGAACTGCTTATTTGTGCTTAACATTGCTTATTTTGTCTTTCTAAATGCTTTTTATGTTTATGATTTAGCTTTTATGTCTTTTGATTGTTTTTCATATAAAACTGCTTGTTTAGTGTTTAGAAACTGCTTATGGTGTTTGAGCTTATTAAAGTGCTTATTTTTGTGTTCTAATTGCTTTATTGTCCTTAGTTAGCCTTAAGTTTAATTTGTTTTTGTTTTTAAGTTTTCTAAGTCAGAGTTAGTGTAAAAATGAGTTCACAAGTTTTAAAGGGGTGTTTGGCACAAACAGCACTAACTCATGTTAGTGCTGTTTGAGTCAATTGTGTTTTAAAATCCAACTTTGTTATGTTTTTTTAGTTATTTAGATCAGTTTTCAAAAGATTTTTAAGGGTCAAAACTTATTTTCTAAGTTTTTTGTAACAATGTCTTGAAACTATGGTTTTAAAACCTTGGGTTTCAGCTTATAAATTAAGCTTCTTATAAGCTACATAGGAGTCTTGGTTTTTGCTTCATTTTGAGTTATATATACATTAGAATAGAAGTTATAAGTGTTGCAATTGTCATTTGCAATTTTAAGTTAAAACTGTCAAGTTTAGTTTTCAGTTTCAAAAAGGGTGAACATCACTTTTCAATCTTAATTTTCGATTAGTTAATGTTAGTTTTAGGGTCTAATTTTCAGTGAATAAGCTTATTGTAGTATAAGCTCAATCTGTTTGAGCTTATTTTGGACTTTAGATTTCATTTACTAGCTTATTTTGAGGTCTGCAATTAGCTATTTGTCATTTAGAATCCAAAGACTTAGTTAAAACAACTTTTTCTTTTTGCTTTTTCTAGCTTATTCTTTAATCATATTTGCTTAATTCTTTCTTTTATGTACTTGTTGAGTCTTAAACTCAATCTATTTTCACTTATTAGCTTATTTGAAATGCTTATTAGTTCTAAATTGTAGCTTAAAGATTTTCAAAAGTTTTTTTAAGTATGTTTTTAAGTCCACTGTCTTCATGCTTTTTAATGCCTTTTAGCTTATTTTAATTGCTTATTCTTTGTTTCTAGTGCTTATTAGGTTTATATGTTCACCTGTTTTCAGCTTATGTGTCTTCTAAATTGCTTATTTAGTCCATAAAGCCCAACAGTTTGAACCTTTAGTCATTTAGTTTAACTATTTCATTAGTCATTTTCTAGCTTATTAATGATCCTAAGTGCTTAAATTTTGCTTTTTCTTATAGATTGTAGTACTAGCTTTAGCTGTTTTGAAGTTTTAGACCTTAGCTTATTAGTTTACTAGCTTAATTTCTAGCTTAAAAGTGCCCTTGTAGACGGTTTTTAGTTGTATTAGTTGCTTATTTCAACCTTGTTTAACTTTTTCATAAAAAAATTTGCAAAATAAAAATATTAGGAGTTGAGGGAAGTCTCAAGGGTTGAACCCGAGACCTCAACCTCACTCAACCCACACCTTAACACCACCACACACTACCAACTACCCTGAGGTCTTTTTCGTTCATAGTTTGTTACATTTAATATTTAAACCTTATAGTCAGTTTTAGCTTATTAGGCTCTTTAGCTTATTTATAGCTTATTCCAATAAGCTGTTGGACTCACTTTATTTTTCTTAGGATTAGAATAGTTAAAAGTACTTTTCGTGAATTTTTCAATTTTTTATAAATTAGTTTAATATTTTTAATAGTATTTTTAGATTAAATCAGTTTTTAATTCATAAAAAATTAAATAAAAGTCAGAAAAATATAATTCTTTTTCTAAAATTATTTTTAATCATTTAGGTCCTTTAAAAATTAAATTTGCATTTTTAGGGTTAAAATTTGATAATTTAGGTTTTTAAGTCTCGGGTTTAGATACCCGTTAACGTTTTCGTGTTTCAATCTTAATTGTTTTAGTTTTTAGCTTGCCTTTACTTGTTTTTGCATTTCGTTTGTAGAAATAGAATCAAAATCAAAAATTTAATCATTCAATTCACGCGATTACAAACTTAATCACGATTCTTAATTCACGCCTCGTTGGGACCACGACCCGGGAAGGTTTTAGATTTTACTTCGGTTAAAAGTAATTTTCCTAAAAACCTTACGGAATACTTACTCTTCTTATTATTTGATTATTTTAGTTATATACTATATATGTATTAAGTAATTATTATATATATATGTATAATTAATTTAACCAAATTTTTAGTGCCGCTGTCGGGGAGGTGTGTGCAATTCCCGTGTTTACGTTTGAAGATTAGTGTTTAAAGACCCTTCCCCATGAAGTTATCACTTTCATTTGTGAGTATTTTCTTCTATTATCAAGTAATAAAAAAATACCAAAAAAATTTGAAAAACAACAAAAACAACCGTTGTGTCACTTGTGAAATCGGCTCACCTTTGGATTACAAACTATAAGGGAGGTATAAGGAGGGTTGATCCTACGATCTTCGACCCGAAAAGAGAAGGTTTTTAAAATGCTTCGCGCTTACCCGCTCCTCCGCTTCTTTACGCGTTCTCTAGAGAGCTATCGTACACTTGTTTGATTATCGGTTATAAAAATATTTTTTCTTTTTATTTCTCTTATTTTATTTTTAGTGCATGCGCACTCGCTCTTCATCA
This sequence comes from Tanacetum coccineum, assembly GCA_026074375.1. Taxonomy (NCBI): domain Eukaryota; kingdom Viridiplantae; phylum Streptophyta; class Magnoliopsida; order Asterales; family Asteraceae; genus Tanacetum; species Tanacetum coccineum. The sequence continues at coordinate 11,138 of BQNB010119516.1, forward strand.
AAGTTAATTGCCAAATCTTCCACGACTCCGAAACGTCGTAATCGTAGACGTTCCAATCAAAGAGTCAAACCGTTTTCTCTTGAAGAAGCTCCCGTAGTTACGATGGCCGATCAACGTACTATGGCGGAATTACTCCAAGCACCCATCGAGGGTTACGGAGATGCTATTGTTATTCCCGCTATTCTGGCAGAGAATTTTGAGCTTAAACACGGTCTTCTAAATCTTGTAACTTCAAAACAATTTTACGGATTTGAGAAAGAAGATCCACATGCTCACATTCGTTGGTTTAACAAGATTACTTCCACAATTAAGTATATAGATGTACCTAATTCGTCAATTAAGCTTATGCTTTATTCTTTCTTTCAAGGGGAGCAGCCGATTTGGCTTTCCCCCATCTATCGAAAAAGAACCCCGTGTTCTATTCTTACTTAGGAACAGATCTTGTTTCCCAATTTTATTAAACCAATTCTTTCCTCCTACAAAAACTACAAATCTCCGGAATGAAATTACGAATTTTCAACAACGTTTTGATGAATCATTTTGTGAGGCATGGGACCGTTTCAAGGATCTACTTCGTGCATGCCCACATCACGGTTTTACTTAGTTGCATCAACTTGATACCTTCTACAATGCGTTAACCCTAACCGATCAAGATTCTTTAAATGCTGCCGCCGATGGTAATCTTTTGACTAAAACTCATCGGGATGCTTTGACAATTATTGAAAACAAGTCAAAAGTTCACAATTCACGGAACAACCCAATTGTTTCAAAAGTGAATATGAATGCTCCTTCTTCTTCTACCCCTCATTCTCCTGAGATTGTTGCTCTTGTTGACGCCGTTAAGGCTATGCTTCATCAGAAATCTTCTCCTTCTGCTTCCGTAAAAGCGGTTGAGGAAATTTGTGTTACTTATGATGGACCGCATCCTTGCCACCGATGGCAACGTTTTTCAGAATATCGAGATAATATTTAAGGATATGTTTCAGCAGCCGCAGTAAACTATAATTAGGGAAATACCGGATACCATCCTCAAAGTTTAGCTAACCAAATTTGACCACTTTGATCAACCGAATGTACAAAATAATCAAAATCGGTACAATTAAGGTTACAATCAAAACCGAGGAAACAATCAAGGAAATCCGAGTTATCAAGCTCCGATTCAGCAAACTCAAGTTGCTCCTTCGAATGAATTGTCAAATTACAAGAAGATAAATTATGCTAATATGAAAGCTATGCAAAATCAAATAAATAATGTGAAAAATGAATTGAGAAATGAAATACAAACTTCAATATCAAATCAAACCAATGAGCTTAAGAATATGATAGCTAGTTTTTTTCCAAATGAATACCGTTTCTTCTTCGGGTACGGGTTCACTTCCTAGCAACACCGTTGCTAACGCGAGAGGTGACTTGAAAGCAATCACCACCCGAAGTGGTATTTCTTATGATGGACCTCCAATTCCACCTCTTCCTAATGTGGTGGAACGGGAACCTGAGGTAACAAAGGATACGATGCAACCGAGTACCGAAAACATCTAACCTCTGGTAGTCCAAATTCAAGCTCCCATTGATGAGCCCGTTGTTGCTCCTAAGCCTAAACCGTATATACCTTATCCTTCGAGAGCTAACAAACAGAAGCTCCGTGAAGAAGATGATAATCTAGCTTCGAAATTTGTTGAAATCTTTAGGGAATTACATTCGAGCTCAGTTTCACGGATGCTCTTCTACATATGCCGAAATTTGCTTCAGTGTTTAAAAGTCTCCTTAATAACAAAGAGAAATTGTTTGACTTAGCTAAAACACCGGTGGATGAGAATTGTTCTGCGATTATCCTAAAAAAGTTGCCCGAAAAACTAGGAGATCCCAGTAAGTTTCTTATTCCATGTGATTTTTCGGAGTTAGTTGAATGCTTAGCCTTGGCCGATCTTGGTGCAAGCATCAACTTGATGCCTCTTTCCATATGGAAGAAGCTCTCACTCCCCGAACTTATTCCTACTCAAATGATTCTTGAACTTGCAGACCGATCGACTACTAGTCAATCTGTTATTGCGAGATTGTCTTTGTAAGTAGAAAGTTCCATTTTTCGGCCGACTTCGTAGTCGTTGATTATGTTGTTGATCCTCGGGTTCCCTTAATTCTCGGGAGACCCTTTTTGAGGATGGCATTTGCTTTTATTCATGTTTACGGTGAAGTTTTAACTCTCCGAGTTGATGATGAAGCCATAACCTTTAAAGTTGGTGAAACTTCGAGATACTCCTACAATGATGCTGAATCGGTTAATCGAATCGATGTCATCGACGTTTCATGTGAGGAGTATGCTCAAGAAGTTCTCAGATTTTTGGATAGTTCTATGAGTGGCAATCCCACTCCGTCTTTAGATCCTATCCTTTCTACTTCTTTCCCCTCTCTCACTCCTTTTGAGGGAGGTGACTTCATTTTGAATATTATCAAATATAGTTAAAGTATTCAGGTCTCCCTCATACCCCATTAGCTGAATATTATCAAATATAGCCTGATTATTCAAAGAATCTATCACGCATCGAGCCAGTCATGTCAAGATATGAGTTCCACTTAAACTTATTGGTGCTTTGAGATAGTCTCAGGTTTGCATGCAACTGTGGGCTCTTATATACTAGTGTTTTGTTGACTGTTTCTTGAATTAGCAGTTCAGTCAGTCCAAAACTGTTCAACAAATGAAGTTGAGACTATGGGACTTACAGTGAGTGCATAATAAATTAAACTACGTGTGAGAAAGTCCATACTCTGATGAAACTCTGTATTCCCATCCGTCTTTTCCAAATAGGCCATCATATTATGCTTAGAAGAGAATTCTAAACTAGCCATCGTGTAAAGAATTTGATTTTTGGTAACGCTGTCAGTGATAAGTGATATAGGGTCTTTGTCAATTGAATCGATTAGAGAAGGCGAAAGAAGGGTCAATTATTTAACTGAGATGGGTTTATTTTATAGTTGTAGCATCCCCAATGGCGTAAGAAACGCCAAAATTACACTTAGTCCCCTACCGGTATCTTTTCTTTTAACGCTTTATAGCTGGCTACAAACTTTGCTGTCCAGGCTAATAACTTTAAGATACATCCAATGTCGGTATAACTTTTGTCTACCAAAAATCAAACAAGATTGGACAACAAAAACTCTTCAGTACCTATCCATTATCTCTACTAATGAATCTCTAGACAAAAGAAATCTGAATGATAAAACATACATTGTAAAATATGTACTGCACACAATAACATTCTATACAAAACTGCTACACAAATCATCTTGCCTCCCTCAATTGTAGCTACAGAATTTGTCGAATAGAACCTGCTAACCACGCTCTAAAGTTAAATCTTGTGACATCTAATCCTTTGGTGGAGAAGGTCTGCAACATTAGTTAATCTGTGTTAGAATTTGATACTCTATCAGTCTCTTCTCATAACATATCTTAAAAATGGTACAAATCTCAATATGCTTGGTCTTTGAATGAGCAACAGGATTCTTGATTATAGTGCTCTCATTATCAATATGGATTTTGGTGTTCATGAAATTAAAACCATAATTCATCATTTGATTTTGTATCTATAATACTTGCCTACAACAGTTAGCAGCTGCAACATATTCTGCCTCAGTAGTAGAATTTGCCATAATAGTCTACTTCTTGCATTGCCAAGATATCAATCTTCTTCCAAGAAATTGACATCCACCTGTTGTTGATTTTCTGTCAAGGCTGGCTCCTCCATAATCACTATCTGAGTAAGCTTTAAGTTCAAAAGGTGAATCCCTAGGATACCAAAACCTAATTTGGGTTGATGTTAGAGGGTACCTAACAAATCATTTTACTGCATTTAAGGTGTTGAGGCTTTGGAGTTCTGTACTTGAATCTGCACAGGCACAAACAGCAAACATGATGTTTAGCCTTGATGCAGTCAAATACATTAGAGAGTCAATCATAGACCTGTAGACATATGATACATCTTCCACTCTATTGACATCTTCTTCCTTGCAGTGGTTTATTAGATGAATCAGGAGTAGTAGTTGTTCTGATGGACAAAAAATATTAAACTTCTTTAAGATGTCAGCCTACATACTTATCATGAACTTAATAAAGATGCCATTCAGGTTGTTGCTTCACTTGAAGTCCCAAAAAGAATGTGAGTTCACCCATGGAACTCATCTGGAATCTTTTGTGCATACATTCTTCAAACTTTGTACACATAGACTTCTTTGTAGAACCAAAAATAATGTCATCCACATACACTTGGACTAACATAATGTCACTCTTTTTCTTCTTGATAAATAATGTTTTGTCTATGGTACCTTCCTCCTGAAAAAACCAATTTTCCATCTGAAAAGAGAACTGTGTCTCATACCCAAGCTCTAGGAGCTTGATGTAGACAATAAAGAGCTTTGATCACCTTATAGACTTTGTTTGGATGGCAGATCAATGAGCCTGGAGGTTTGTTGAACATAACCTCTTCTTCAATTGATAAATAGCCATAGAGAAATCACTTTTAACATCCATTTGGGTAGGACTGTTACAATCCCAATGTATTGATGCAACAGGCTAAAAATAACATAATTGCCTCAATTCTCGAAACACGGTGCAAAAAAACTCATCATAATCATACCTTCTCCTGTCTAAACCCTTGTGCCTACAAAGTCGAGTTTTTTTTCACAACAATACTTCTCTCATCCCTCTTATTCCTGAAGACCCATTTTGTGCCAATTACCTTTTTCCCATATGGCAAATCAACAAGTACCCAAACCTTCTATAGTTTGAACTGAAGCAATTCCTCTTGCATTGCTTCAACCAAGCTTTCATCTTGTAAGGCTTGTGATATAGTCTTGGGTTCTTCTTGAGAGAGAAAACATGCAAACAAATAGTCCTGATGATCCTTGTGATTTGTTCTATTCTGTTTATGAATGTAACTTACCAAGGCTTGTTGTGCTGAAGAAGCCTTTTAAATCTTCCCTCTTGTTTGAACTGTTGATGTAGGATCTCCCAGAATTTGTCCTTTTGGATGATTCTTATGAATTTTGAGTGTGGGAATAGGACTGACATTAATGGTGTCATCCATATTGTTGAAATCAGCCACTGCACCCACATTCTCATCATCATAGGCTCCATTGAATATGCCATCACTTGAAAATGCATCAGAATCATCTTCCAAATCAGGCATATTTGGATCAATGGGTAAATCAGCATTAGGGAGAGTAGATGCATCAATAGGTATTTTTCCTCCAAGATAGACAAATGATGATTCACCAGCATTTGCACCTGTGGGAGTACTAGCAGCACTAACATATGGCGTGGTAGCAGTACTAACAGATGACCTACCAGTACTAAGTTTGTTAATACTGGTAGTTTGAGCTGCCCTCTTTTGAGATGCAATATTCCTCTTTTCTTCTTCAAAAGCTTGTCTTGTGGCATCATCCAGAGCTTTAGCAACCACTTCTTGAGCAATCATCTTCTCAAGTTCATCATGCAAGACTTGTTCATCTTCTGTCATCTGATGTTGTCCTTCCTTATCAGCAACATCTTCTGAATCTTGTACATCATTGTCTTTAGGAGAACTTTCAGAAGGTTTTTCATGTGCAGCTGGAGCAACATCTTCTACTGGAATCCTTGTCCTATGAGGTTGTAGTGGAAGCAGTATGTATTCCTGAGTAGGTCCTTTATCTTTTCCTGATGAACCTGCAACATAAGAATCTTGTGTACCTGCATCCACATTAACCTGATTTTCTACACTAACAGGAATATAGTTCATTGAATTGGTGAGAAAATCAAGATCAAACATCCAATTAGGACCAGTTCCTGCCACATTTGGTTGATCTTCAAGAAAATCAATGTGCAGATTCTCTTCTACCCTTTTGGTCCTTTTGTTGTATACTCTAAAGGCTTTACTAGTGGTAGAGTATCCAAGCAAATAACCTTCATCAGATTTCCCATCAAATTTGCCCAAGGAATCTAAGGTGTTTAAAATGGTCAAGGGGCACCCAAAAGGTCTCATAAAACTAATACTAGGTGAGTTACCTATTAATAGTTCATAAGGTGTCTTATTTTGAGGTTTGGTCACTAATACCCTATTCAGTACATAGCAGGCAGTATTTACTACCTCTGCCCAAAACGGGATAGGTAAAAGTGAATCTGCTAACATAGTTTTAGCTGCCTCAATTAGGGTCCTGTTTTTCCTTTCTGCAACACCATTTTGCTGTGGAGTTCTAGCCACATTAAACTCCCTTTTTATTCCTTTCTTAGCACAAAATTCATTCATAGCATAGTTCTTAAACTCTGTCCCATTATCACATCTAATGATTTTAACATTATGATTCAATTGGTTTTCTAAGCCTATGATAAATTTAGAAAGGATTTCACTTGTTTCATCCTTGGTAGCTAAGAAAAATACCCAACTAAATCTGCTGAAATCATCAGTCATAACCAAACAGTATCTTTTCTTGTTAATACTTTCTACAGAGACAGGTCTAAATAAGTCCATATGAAGTAATTCTAGGGGCTTTCTGATGATTCTTTCTAACCTGGCATTACAGGAGGCCTTATGTTGCTTACCCTTCTTGCAGGCAACACAAGTGTGGTCATTCACAAAAACTTTTGAAGGTAAACCTCTAACTAGGTGACCTTTAACAAGTTTGTTTATATTTTTGAAATTCACATGACCTAATCTCCTGTGCCATAATTTAGACTCATCTGTTGTTGCATTTGCATATAAACAAGTTATACCTCCAAAGGGAATAATGTTCTTTAAGTCTAAGCTGTACACATCATCCTTTCTAGGAGCTCTAAGTACAATTTGACTTTCATCAAGAAGCTTAAAGCTAGGAGACAGGATAAGGCATTCAGACTCAGTAAAAAGGACACTATTTTTCTTGTCACACATTTGTGAGACAGAGAAAAGGTTAAACTTAAGTTCATCTACAAAGTAAACATCATCAAAGTCTAAATTAGCGAATCTGATTTTACCTTTACCCGTTATTTTACCTCTTTTGGGATCACTTCCAAAAGCCACAAAGCCTCCATTGTAATCTTCATAGTCTGAAAGATAAGCTTTGTTGCCAGTCATATGGCTAGAGCAACCACTATCCACCACTGCATGATCCTGCAATAAGATCTCTGGATTGCCCAGTACAAAAGTAAGAGAATTAGTATCTCTTAGGGATCCAAGCCATTACAGACTTAGAAATCCCTTTTGGGTCAACATACTCAACCTTCTTGAGCATGAATGATCCACTGTCTTTGGACACATGATCCAAGTAATTTCCCTTAGGCCTCCAAACCCATCTTGACTTTTTAAGGTCAGTATTCAGCTTACCCTTACCAGTATTAACTACTGCTCTTGTCCCAGCAGTAGTCATATTTTGAACCCTAAAAGTTTTAACATCTTGTTTTAAGTCATTAGGTCTAAAGGCTGGTTTTTTGTGTAGTAAACCTCACTTGATAGGTGAATCATGAGCCTCTTGGTCATACATTGTCCATTCTTTGGGTAAAATGGCGTCTAGAAGCATAAACAGGCCTAGCAGTACTAACACTTGGCCTAGCAGTACTAACACTTGGCCTAGCAGTACTAACAAGCCTAGCAGTACTAATACTTGGCCCATCTAGATCATAGAGATCAAATAGTAATCATAGCTTGTACTCTGTAACTTAGGCAGATTCAAAGTTTAATATAAAAGTTCTTTTGTGATATTTGATATTGTTCTTCTTAGCATTATTGATTAGTTTCCGCATAATCAATAGTGTTCAATCAGTGTTTCATTATTGTTACTTTAGATTTATCTAAAGGAGCAAACTTTTTACAATCTGAAGGTTAAGGTCTATTCAGTAAAACAGTCCAACATTTTCCCTCTAAAATCAATGTACAACTCTCTAAAGCTCAAAGTACAATCCAATAATGTACAACATTCAAATAAGCTTCATTTCCCTCCAAAATCTTAAGGAATTTCGTACCATCTTTTAGGAATGAGTTACAACTTTCCTAAGCACCATATTTAAACATTCTTTCCCTCTATTTCCGCCCCTACTCATCCTAAAAACCAAAACCCTAACCCGAAAACCCTAAACAACCTGTACACCTTAAACTAGTTTTAAACTAAAACCTAACCTAGCAACCACCCTTTTCCATGATGCAACACCTTGCCTAATATCTTGCTAAGCACCACCATGATTCACCACCATGTCTACTACCTTTCTAAGCACCACCATGATTCACCACCTTGCTAGCCTCCGTTCACCTACTTGTCACCAGCAAGCAACCACCCATACACCCTAGTCATCACCTAGCTAGCACCCTACCACCTCCATCACCACCTTGGACTCCAAGCAAAACCCTTGGCCACCACTCCAAGTAAACTTGGTCCCTACTCTATGTAAACTTGGCCACTACTCTTAAATTTACCCTATATATACACGTAAACATACATACTTCTTCAATTCACCATTTAAACTCAAAGATACTTTAAAACTATGATCTAACCAAGCCATAGAAGATAAGAAAGGAAGGAAAAGCTAAGTAGAAGTCATAGAAGAGAAAAAAAGAAGCTCTTGATTCATCTCATAAAGTTTTCGGGTTAAAAGTTGCTTATTTTGACCCATTTCACCCATTTCGTGTACTAGTAAACTTTTCTACTCTTTTAATAAGCTCTTGTATTGTTTTAGATTATATATCAGCTCCTATACATCCTTATGATCACATGAAATAAGCTCTTAAAATCCCAAGTCTTCACGTATGGTTTTCCTAAACCATACGTGACTTAAAAACCCTAAAAAGCTATTTTTATGAACCTAATAAGCTATAAGCCATAAGCTGATGTAATAAGCTATTCTAATAAGCTAATCTATCATTTTTTATAAGCTTAAAAACAAACTCTAAAAGCTCTAACCCATCGGGTTAAGATTTCAAAACCAAACATACCCATTTTGGATTTTTAAGCTCATAAGCTCTTTTCATAAGTTACAAGCTCGTAAAACTTATTTATTTTAGCTTATAGTAATAAGATATAAGCTGCAAAACTAAGTTGGATTTGAAAAAAACAAAGTATATGGTTTTTGGACTTGTTTCGCAAAACATTTCATGCATAGGGGTATATATTGTAACTTTTAAAATTATTAAACTTTCGGGCCAAAAATGTAGTTATCCCAAAGTTAAACTTCTTAACAAACTCTAAAGTTAAGGGTTAAATGTTTTTAAATCATATAATTAAAGGGTTAAAGTGTAAATTAATATATACCAAAGGTATATATTGTCATTTTCATATTCTTAAGGGTATAAAATGTAATGTTTTTATATTAATTATAAAAATATATTTAAATATTATAAGACTCAATTTTATTAAAGCCCAACACATTTGTCATTATCATTCATCGATCGAAACACTATAAATCAATTATGTTATATATTTAACATAATTCATCATCCACTAGCTTTTGAAGAAACTTAAAATGATAAAATCTTATCATTTAAACTATAACGTATCACGTTACTAGGGAGTTTCATGTGAGGACCATGAAACAAGAATCTTCTGGACAAGATTCATAAGCTCAAGAACCACAAGGGAGGACCATGAGACTACTAGACTAGATCTTTATCACTTACAGCTTTTGTTTAGAATCCAATCACTGGATGTGTGGCATAAATAATGACACTTGTT
>BQNB010119517.1:0-2500 GCA_026074375.1 Tanacetum coccineum
CAAAATGATAAGCAGTGAAACAATAAATGAGCAGTAGAATAAAATAATGAACTTACTTTTGCCTTTGCTCTAAACAAGGCTACACAATGCTCAAAAGAGCTTATCAATAAGCCACTTAAATAATAAGCTATGAATAAGCCCTATAAGCCCATCCATTTCTGGCTTATCTTCCAATTGGCTTATTTAACTTTTTGAGTAAATTTTGAGGTAAATGCTTATTCAGTTTAAGCCTTAGGTGAGCCAAACTGAATAAGCAGTAGCTTAAAACAGTGAAGACAACTTAATTAGCTTATTAGCTTATTATTAAACAAGCTCAAATCATGATTGCATTTAAGGTAAAAACAGAATTTAAAACTGAATGAAATTAATTTTATTGATCTTAAAAGTGATTACAAGTTGCTTAAAAAGAGATTACATTCAAAAGAAAACAATAAGCTAAGATAACAATTAAGCTACTAAGAACTTGAATTAAGCTAAAATCCTACACGTCTTGCTCTGTGTGTGAAAGCCTCCTTTTATAGGGGTGAGAGGAACCTTCTAGCCTTCAGGACGCTCCCATGATCTCTAATCTTGGTCCTTCAATCAAACCGCCTCACAATCATCATCTTTTAAGCCGTTGGATTGCGTGCCACATCCTAATAGCCAATGGTATTGCTGGGGATTGCTAGCGTGGCTAATTGGGGTGTCAGCGTTGTCAGGATTCCTTCTAGAAGCACTAAGGGGCGTGTATGGGTGAGTGATTTGGTTTTACCTGTATATGTGTGCCCTGTGTAAAAAATGAGGGGAAAGGAAAGAGATATACAGTAAGTTTTGACCCCGTTGTTATAACATTGACTTTGACCTGGGTATGATTGTTGGTCTTGGGCTTTTTATTTAACATTGGGCTAGGAAAAGGGTTTTGGACATGGAAAGTTATATTTATAAGGCAATGGTTTAATATGATTCAAGTGTTAATGGGCTGACCCGACCCATTAAACGGGTGCGGGTTGGCCCATTAAACATGAATATGACTTCGGCTTCGGTTTTCCGTGCTCTTTCCATTCCCGCGCTCGGTTTTGTCCGTATTGGCTTCATTTTTGTCCTTTTATTTAATATCTGTACCTGCAAGACACAAATTACAAAATACACAAATACAATGCATTTTTATATCATTTTAGATCATTATTGGTCTTTTTAGCTCGTTTTATTAGGTAAAAGGTATGTGTATTTAAGCACATACCAGTGGTGGAGTAGGTATAGCAAGAAGTCTGACAACCTCTGCATCAGAAGGAAGTGATATGGGTGTCTGAGCTCTGACAGACATCCTATCCGTAACACGGTATACAGGTGGTGGGCCAGAGCGGGGTGCTCCACCTCCTCCTCCTCATTCTCGTCCTCCTCAACATCATCATCATCATCCTCGTTATTATCGGATGACTAATCATCATCGTCATCGTCTCCTCCGTCGGCAGGATAATCAACGGGGTCCTCCTCAGGATCCTCCTCATCCTCCTTTGGATCGGAGTCTGCAATGTATCTTGGTGAGTCAGTAGTAGGTAAGACAGCAACAGGCAGTGGCTGCTCCTCAGCGGGAAACACCTCATCCTCCGGTGGCATAAACTCCGGGTATACAGACTCAGGAACAAACTCTGGTAAAGGTGGGTACTCAAGACCCGGCACATAATCAGGAGATGGTGGGGCCTGAAGATCGGCCTCTACATAAGGGTCCTCTAGCATCATGGACAGTCCATCAACTCCCGAAGATCCTATGTCTGACAGATCCTCGAACGGACCGGATACCTCCGTGTAAGTGACTGTGGAATCCTCAGAATCCGACATGACCAAATCTGAAAATCAAAAGTAGCTTATATAAGTATTAATATAAGACTCTTATTGTAATATACGTACTATATTGTAGACACGTATATCAATCATGAATGCATCTTGTCTAGCAAACTAATGCAACAAATGTATGTATGTCTCGTGAAAATCCCTTTTGTATGAATGCAATGTTTGAAAACGGTTATAGTCCAGCAAAAACATTTGACCTGGTTCGCTATAACCTTGGCTCTTGATACCAATTTGTAGCACCCCCAAATTGGGTCGCAGTGGAATATGGGTCTGGGGATGGTACTTCATAGATCAATAGCACAAGATGTATATAAGAACGACTATTTAAAAGTCGTTTAAAACCTATACATTGGATTTAACAAATTATTTGTTACATAAGCCCGAAGCTTTACTTGTTCGATGTTCAATATACAAATATTCTAGTCCATAACAAACGTTTCCCCAAAATGTAATGCAACCAAATCTTTTATGCAAACGACATCTAAAATAACGACCACTAATGTATCCCTAGTCTTGCACCTAGAATACATTGCTTAAACATCAACAATAATGTTGGTGAATTCATAGGTTTGTAAAATGTATAATGTAGGACCGCAAGATTTCCCCATGATAATGCAACAGATGCAAACATCATAAAATATGATTACGTTTCTAAGTCATGACACTGAGC
>BQNB010119517.1:5000-20799 GCA_026074375.1 Tanacetum coccineum
CTTGTGATTTACCTTCAAATCTCAAGTTTCGTCTATATTTAATCTTCTAGACTGCGCTGTTGAGTATTCTTCCAAACATTTTTCTACTTCTGTACTTGTGACCTTATAAACCTTAGAAGTTTAAATTCCATCTCATTTTCATGATCAACCTCTAGTTTTTTGCTTAACATCTTTGATAGCATTTCTTGAGTAAGTGGATACTTCTTCTCTATCATCATGTGAATGGCAATTCCATTGTTCATCAACAAAATATGAATTCCACATGAATCAAATAGTCTCCAGCTTATCAAATTGTATTCATGTTGATTCCTCCAGACTTCATCTTCTTCATCAGGCTCAAATAGGATCTTCAAATCTCCCTAAAGCATTAAGTCATAACCTTCTGGACTTGATGTCATATACCTTGCTTTAACTAGCCTGTGTAAGTCTAATACATCATGTCTGTCAAAATCATCAAGCATCTCACTGAAGATCTTGTAATTCTTATAATTCAATTGCTCTAATGATTTGTATAATAATAAAGTTTTTCAGTCAGGTCTGAGTCTTCAATCAATATTGGGATACATAGTAGCTAAAAGATTCAATTGTCCATTAGCAAATTCTTTCTTGGAACCAGACTCCAAATAGGCTTTACGTTCTTCTTTTCTATACCCATCTTCTAGCTTTTGTTTCTTCATACTTTCTTCACTTTTCTTTTCACCTGTTCTTTTCCTGGCAAGTGTTTTCTTCCTTCTTCCTCCAGCTTTCTTTTTGCTACCTTTTTCCTTGTCTTCAGAATCCATGGGTACAAAAGATTAAATTTGATCCCATACTTTTTCAAATATAGGTCTAATGTCTTCATACTTCATTCCTTTGAAATAATTCATCTTGTATCCTCCCTGATTCTTCAAGTACATGACCATGTTCTTCCTAACTTTAGCTACAGAGTATGGTCTATTCAGTTGAGCATAGTATCTTAACACTGCAGGATCACTCTAGTCAATTTGCTGAGCTTGAGCAGGTTTACATACAACTTCTTCCCTTTCATCCAACTGTTTTGTAGTTCAAGAGCTGCTTCAAAGTTAATCCTTTCTTGGTCTTGTTTTGCCATACTTTTGCTTGTCCTCCCAAACACTTTCTTAGTAATTTCATCCCATACTCATCTGCACTTGAACCCTCTTTTTGACTTTCTTTGGAGGCTCAGATTCTTGCATAATTGCTTTCCTTTTGTCTTTTGCCTTTACACCAGCAGTACTACCCAATTCACTGGCAGTACTAACATTAGTAGTACTAACTGTACTACTGGCAGTACTAACTCTACCACTGCCAGTACTAATAGATCTTCTTCTTCTGGTGTAAGTTTGAGCAGTTTCAACACTTCTTCTTCTTTTAGCTGCATCTACAAGAGCTGTAGTGCACTAAACATCCTAATTTCTTTATTAGGTCTGCTGGTAGTCATAAATTTGAGTATTATATTTCTCCTTATTATAGCTTGTGAGGAACTAAAAAATTCTAGCATCCAGTTAGCTTTTTAATCAAATCCTCCTGTTTTGGAAGGATCTCCAAGTCTTCTTCATTATCAGATACTACCATTCTCGCCCTTCTTCTAGATGCTTGCCCCCCCCTCTTTTTGCCCCCCCCCCCCCCCCCCCACCAATTCACAATATGTCTAACTTCTTCCACCAATCTAATTAGTGTGCGAGGAGCAGAATTGTAGGTTCTGTTTGGTTTCTTTTAAATTCTGTCTCCAAACTCTGCCCACTTTGTTGACATGAGGCTAACACAGATCCGTCAATTCATTAAGTGATATACTACCCTCATCACGTCTAAGTGAGTGAACACTGTGGAGAGGTGATTCATGGGGCATTAGAACAGCCTCCTCTACATCAGGTGTGGGTTGAGTGTTTAGTGGTTGTAAGGTTGTGAGAACTGACTAGTGTATGTAAAAAGGTTGATAATGATGGTGAAGATGTTATTCTGGATGGAGAAGTTTCAGGTGCACTGATCATAGTAGGAAATAAAGCAAAATCTATTCCAGAATAACCTATTGAAACCCTCTTCATATTAATAAAGACTTTTATGTAAGGATAGGAGTAGGATAGGTGCATGTATGGGGTTGAAGGAGTCTTCTTTGGCTCCGTTCTAACAGATTTGGATAAATAAAATCTTGGGTTACATTAAACAACTTGTGTGGGTTTCAGATTCTTAAAAAATCATGGAATCAAAACATTAGTTTTGAAAATTGTAAGGTTCCTAATATATGGTCAAGCAAATATATTGCAGTTTGACTATATTGCTACTAAACTGCTCCTAAGTAGTTTTTCTTTAGGGGCTTAAGCAGTGGAGGATAGTATGAATTAGAAACTTCCACTGAGGAGAAAAATGACCCTTTTGAAAAGTGAGTTTTATCATATATCAGTTCACATACCCATTAGAGCACAGTTGCTCAAAATAATTCTGGAATTAGTAAAGTCGTAATACCACCATTGTCCTCAACTTAGATGTCTTCTTAGAGAGCTTCATTAATGTCTTTACTTGTCTATCAATTGTAGCAGTTTGTTCTACCTCTCCATTAGCACTTGTTTATTTAGCAGTAGATGTTTTCCCCAAAATTTGATTAATAAGGAAACATTATATTGTTGGATTTCTCTGTAGGGCATACTAGATGTGACAAAAAATTCAGAAAATCAATGGATCTGATGAACCTTCACTTCTCTGATTCTGTAAGTAGGCCACTCATGTTATGCTTGTGCAAATCTCTAATTAGCCATGTGATTAAGAATAATTTTTTTTTAAATAAACTTCTGGATGAGCTGTTCTATGTGAGAGTATGAAACTCTTGGAAAAGTTATTTGAGATTATATTGAGAGTACTTAGGGTTGTAATTTGACCGACTAAATGAAATTTGATCTTTCTGAAGAATATCTTACTAATTTATCGATAAAAATATGAATTCCAATTAGTCAAACCCTATAGCTATGTTGTGGCGAAATATTCAACGGTTATTAAAATAAGGAAGTTCTGTTATGCATCAAACGAGTACTAACGGTAATGGAGCAGTACTAATTTTAAGCTAACAGTACGAACTTTAAGCCTAGCGTATTACTATCACCAGCAGTATAAAATATATGTCTAGCAGTACTAACTTAAGACTGGCAGTATTAAGTTTATGCCAAGCATTATTAACTCCAATCTCATTCCAATGTAGATTCTTACAATCTCTTTTTTTTATACTCACAATATCTCTCAATTCTTTTTGCTCACCAATTCACTCTTTCTGTTTTTTAAGCACACAATACTCTCTTTCGTTTTTGGCTCACAACTTCTCTTTTTTCTTTTATGCTCACCGAAATCCCTAATTTATCAGACAATTTTGTACAAGGTGCCATCAATTCTTTTAGTTTCATATTGTCCTCCCCACTTCCAAGTGTGTTAACTCTTGAGAGAGGTGGGTCATTAGACTTTTAGATGTAGCCTCAAACCTAGTTTGAGCATCTACATCCCCAATATAGTTTCTTGGCACCTAGGACCACTATCTAAGTCAATTCCCTAAGAACTTAGCTCATTAAGTGTCATCATGGATTGGGTCTTAGTTTATGTTACCACTGTCCTGCTCTGCTTCAAAGCTAGAAGCAGTAGTGGCAGCCCTGTTTCATTCTCGTCACACCAACTCTCTTATGGAAGCTTATCACCAACCTTTTATAGGGGGACCTCCAGAATGAGGTATTTAGTGTCCACGACTCTTTGCCTTGCAGTACAAATTATCTTAGCAGTATAATATTTTCATAACAGTTTAAACTCCTGTTTTCCAATTATTAAGCAACAAATGCCTCATTTATCACAAGCACACTAGAAAGATAGATAGACATGTAGAGAATTCATGAGGATCCATATTTATTGGTATAACCATAAATAGAAGTTTAAGAACGTTAACCTCCCCTTAACCTGTGTTGCTAAAGTTAAGCATACCATTGCTTGCCACCAGAAAATTAAATTGCTTACATCAAAGGCTTTAGATTGAAAAGATCTGACAACATTATGATCTTTATATGTTTTTTGACTATCTCAATCAAGTTCTTCTCAATAGAGTCTCTAAATGATATGATGTCTGTTCTCTATAGCTTTGTTTTAGAATGATAGACATGATTTTTAACAACACAAATAGCACTCTCATTGTCAACATGAATCTTTGTCTGCATAAAATTAAACCATAATCCAACATCTGATTTTGGATCCAAAGCACTTGACTCAGCTGTGAGAAGCATCATGTATTTCTGCTTCACTAGTTGAGTTAGCCACCTCAGTCTGCTTTTACACTGCCAAGAGAATGTAACTTGAACCAGAATTGACACCTCCTTTGTGGATTTCCTTGTGAAGCTGGCACTGCTAGTCACTGTCTGAAAAGCTTCCAATATAACGAGGTGAGTCATTAGGATTCCACTTGCCTATTTGGGTCTGACCTCTTTAGGTATCTAAAGATTCTTTTTACTGCATGCAAATAGGAAACTTTGGCTGAACTTTGAAATCTTGAGTAAGAACACACAAGAACATAAAATTCTTGTTAGAGGATATAAGATAATCATTGACATAATATTGTCCATGTATAATCATGAACATCAACATCTTAACCATTTTCATCCTTTTGTCAATGCCTTGTGGTTTCCATAGGAGGTACTAGATGTCTATATTACTAGATAAGCCAAATTTCTTCAAGATTTCACCAATCATACTTGTCTTGATAAGAAGATCCATCCCTCTATCTGGTTGGACTTGTAACCAAGAAGTAATAAGTTCTCCCATTGAACCGTCTAAAACCTATTGTGATTTATCTGCTTAAAATCATCACTAAAGAATCCTTAGGTTAAACCAAAGGTGATGTCTCTACATAGATTGAACCAGTAGAATATACACCCTTGAGTCTTCTTTTGAACAAAGACTGTCAATTTGTCCCCTGTGAAATCATTCAGCAGCTAGTTAGAGAGAGTCTCATACAAGCTTTAGGAGTTGATGTAGACATATAAGGCTTTCTCCACTTTGTAGGACTTTTTATGGAAATTCTGGATCCATAAAACGTGGAGGTTGGCAAACATATACCTCCTCTTCAATAGTTCCATAGAGAAAAGCACTTTTAACATCCATCCGGTACACAGAAAAATTAATAAATGATGCAAAGGCCAAAAATAACCTGATTGCTTCAACTCTAGCAACAGGGAGCAAAAACTCATATAATCAATGCTTCTTCTTATTTATACCCTTGTGCTCCAGTCTGGCTTTGTTCTAAACTATTCCCTTTCATCCTTCTGCATTTCTATACACTATTTGTACCGATAGCCTTTTTGCACTAGGTAATGTCAACTAGTGTCCAATCTTCTGAATCTTGATCTGAAGCAATCTTTGATTGCTTCAACCCAACTTCATCATCAGGGCTTGAGATATCTTTGTGGGTTCATGTGAGAAAGGAAACAAAGCAAATAAGCAGTTCTGGAAATCTTTGTGATTTGTCCTTTTCTGCTTTTGGATGTAGCTAATCATAGCATGCTCTCTAGAATTTTTCTTTGTCATGCCTTTTGTTTGTACTGCTCACTTTAGATCTCCAATAATCTAAGCTTTAGGATGAGTAGATTGTACTCTAGTTGTGGGAATAGGACTGATAATAGTGGAAGGTTCCATGTTGTTGAAAATCAAACCTTTCACCTACACTCTTTGATCATCATAAAGGAAGTATTGGAGAGTTTCCAAAGTATGATCATCACAGGCACTTGCCTAAAATGCAGTACTTCGGAATTTAGCGTATCCTCCCAATTCAGGCATTAGAGGATCATGAGGAAGATTAGCAACATCAATAGGAAAAGATCCACCAAAAGGAACAAATGATGGTCCACTTGATGGTCCAATAGGACTAAAAGTCCTGGATGCACTAGCAGTATTAACTGGTGTGCTAACAGTATTAAAACTGTTAGTACTGCTAGCTCTAGTAATCTTCTCCTGAAGAAGCTGGCTATCACACTGAGCTTCAAACTCTTTTCTAACAGCATCTGATTTCTCTGTAGCCTCCTTCTCTTGATCCATCATCTTATCAAGAACATTCTTCAAGGCTTGATCATACTCTCTTGCTGGTTCTTGTACAGTCTTTTTACAAGCATCATCATCAATTATATCATCCTCAGCCTTGTCATCTGAGCTCTTGTAGCTTAAAGAGATAGATGACCATAATGGGAACACAATATATTATTGAGTAGACACATTCTCTTCTTCATTTTGTCCAGCATCAATATTTTTCTTCAAACATATATTGCCATTAGTTTCTTGTAGTCCTGCATTTTTGTTAGTTTTATTCCCTGCAGTAACTGGTTGATAATTTATAGAATTTGTTAAGGAATTAATATCAAAAAGCCAGTTAGGTCCTTGCCCGTACAATATTTGTTTATTTTCAAGAAAGTATTACATGCAGGTTCTCTTTAACTCTCTGGTTTCAGAGTTAAATACCCTGCAAGCCTTGCTATTAATAGAGTACCTCAATTAAAAAAACCTTCCTCAGCTTCCACAAACTTGACTAAAGGTCTAGGGGTTATTTAGGTTGATAGTAACAGGACATCCAAAAGGTCTCATGAAACTTATGCTTGGTGCTCTGCCAATAATAAGTTTCCATTAGGGTGTCTTGTTATGAGGCTTGGTCACTAGAAACCCTATTCAAGACCATAAATTGAGTATTACAAAATGCTTCAGCCTAAAATACTATAGGTAGAAGTGAGCCTGCTTAGCATAGTCCTAGCTGCCTCAATCAGGGTCCTATTCTTTCTCTCAGCAACTCTATTTTGTTGTGGAGTTCTGGCAACCACTATATCCTTTTTATCCTTTAGGCCACATAATTCATCCATTTTCTTATTTTTGAATTTTGTCCCATTATCTAATCCTAATTACTTTAACCTTATGGTTTAATTGGTTTTCTACTTCTGTTATAAATTTCTTAAGAATCCCACTAGTTACATCTTTATGGCTAGAAGAAAAACCAGCTAAACTACTATAGTCATCAGCTCACTACAAGGCAATAGGATCTTATGGTTGATAATTCTTACAGGATGTGGTCCAAATAAGTTCTATGTAACATATGTAAAGGTTGACTGATAAAGCTCACATGTTTGGTCTTACAGGAGGCTTTGTGTTGCTTTCCCTTCTGACAAGCAACACAAGTATGGTCATTTTCAAAAGTCTTTGAGGAGAACTTTACAAGGTTTTTCCTTAAAGTTTATTCATTGTTTTAAAATTCACATGACCCAGCCTCCTATGCCATAGTTTAGACTCATCAATTGTAGCTTTTGCAAATAAATAAGTTAAATCTCCATAAGGAACAACATTCTTTAAATCAAAGCTGTACATATTGTTTTGCCTGAGGACTCTAAGCAGTACTTGACTTTCATCAATTAGATTAAAGTTAGGAGACAAAACAAGACATTCAGTTTCAGTAAAAAGAACAATGTTTTTCTTGTCACACATTGTGAGACATAGAAAAGATTAAACTTCAGTTCCTTCACAAAAAACACATTTAGTTCTTATCTTACCAATATCTGTTATTTTACCACCTCTAGTACTTCCACAAAGAGCAACAACCCTCATCAATATCATGATAGTCAGTAAGTAAGCTTTTGTCCTGTCATATGCCGGCGCATCCACTATCAACATGCCTTTGTACTTATAGCTTGTTGTAGGTATTCCCCTGCCAAAAATAGAGAGTCAGTTTTATTTTTGGGGACCCAAGCACTTGTGACTTGAGTCTGCCTTGTGGATTAATATAATTTACTCTTTTTGAGATCTATGATCCACTATTGTCTTTGGAGCCATTGTTTAAATCAGTCATTTTAGGTCTCCAAACACAACCTGCTGAGGCCTTAACAGCAGTGACCCCATTTCCCTTAACAGTACTAA
Organism: Tanacetum coccineum; assembly: GCA_026074375.1. Taxonomy (NCBI): domain Eukaryota; kingdom Viridiplantae; phylum Streptophyta; class Magnoliopsida; order Asterales; family Asteraceae; genus Tanacetum; species Tanacetum coccineum. The sequence goes on from BQNB010119517.1 coordinate 12,903, forward strand.
CTGCTGTTTGCCCAGCAGTATTAACACCATTTACTCTAACAGTATTAACTTTTTCCTTTGAAACCCTGGTATTAATTACTGTTGATTTATATAAAGGCCTTCTAGTAGGTGAATGTGACTTAGGAAAAGTATTTATTTTTAAATTTGAAACATTTTCTCTATTTTTTGGATTGGTGCAGTATTAACATACGGCTTGCTAGTACTAACTGGTATTCTTCTTAGACCTAGTTAAGATGCAGTTGGACAAATTTTTTTGCTTATAGATTATTATTTTGAGTGTTGTTCCAATTGGTCTAACTTTCCTATGACTAGTACCCTTTCCCTTATCATTCAAGACAGATTTTTTTAGACATTCTCTTTTCATGAAAATCGCATTCTTTTATTAGATGGCTATAACTGCCACAAACAAAACAAGCTTTCTTAGTAAACCCAAAACCTAACCCTAGTTTTTGAGTTATCTTCCCATTCCAATCTTTACTATCTACCTTAGGAGATTGAGTGACCATCCTAGGTTTTACAGCTTGTTTATTTTGTTTAAACAGGTTTCATTCCTAGCTTTTTAGTAACTCATCTTTTTAAAACTAGGTTTGACTGTTGTTTGGACATCATTAGATTGAAAAATATCTTCATCATCATCACTGACCCAATCTTCAATGATAACTCCACTAGGCCTAACAGATTCAACTCTAGGCATTTCTACACTAGTATTGCTAGGTGGAGTGTTACTTGTTTCAACTTGAGACACACTAGCACTAGTCTTATTTGCTGTAGGCCTATAAACAGAATCATCCAAATCTTTATAAAGATAGGTCAACTAGTGGAGGCATGTAGTTCCCAGTAGAGGAGGGGGAACTGCATGATATTCATTACCCTTTTTGAACCTATCATTTGTTTGATTGTCATCACCATCACTTGAACGACTATTAAAGACACTATTTATTACTTCACTATCACTTTCATTCAATTGATCTCCATAACCCAGACAGTTATATTTTATTACTTAATTGGACTATTAATCAGTTTATTTATGTTTTTAGAAGATGTTTCAAATTGTTCTAGTTTAGCTTTCAAATCTTCTTTTTCTTTTAAAGTTTGTTCTAACTGATTTGTAAGTCTAGTGACATCATTACCTTTATATTTTACTTCAAACTCTAATATGCAATCTTTTCCTCATAGAACGCTTTCATTTTTCTGATGAAAAACTAACTCTGCCTATACAGATCTCTAGCAATTAACTGATAAGCTTACTACTTCTAGATTAGCCTTACTAAGAGGTTTGGACTTTGTTCGTAAACTATTTTTATGTTTTTATACTGTTTTAACTTGTTTTTAGAACAAGATTGTACCTCTGTGTTAGATCCTGAAGTGTAGGCCATAAGAGCAAATTCAGTTGGTTCATCTTGAGCTATATAACTCTAATCATATCCCAATCTATCTTGCACAATCAAATCATTTTCCTGAACAACCAATGCATCAGAGGTCTCTACCGGTACAGTCCTTCTGGTGTTGTCCCTACTCCTTTACCCTGCATCTCATTCCTATTCCTTGATTTCTTGTTGCTTTACATTCCCTGGAAAAATGGCCCCTTCTATGACAGTTAAAACATTCAACCTTGGTTTTGTCAAAACCTACAGGTTCTTTGCCATTAAAGATTAACTTTCTTCCAGTTGTTATCCAAAAACATTAACCTCCCCTCAAACAATGCTTCAGAGATTAAGTAAGCCAATGCTAGCAATTAGAAAGTTAAACATGCTAACATCAAAAGCCTTTGTGAGAAGATTTGCAACATTATGGTCTGTGTGAATCTTAATCACCTGAATCAACTTCTTTTCATAACAATCTCTGATGAAATTGTTCCTTATCTCTATTTGCTTGGTTTTAGAGTTAAATATTGGATTCTTCACAATACAAATGGTGCTTACATTATCAATAAAAATCTGGGTGTTCATGAAGTTGAATCCATAGTCAAGCATCTGATTTTGAATCCATAACACCTGTCCACAGCAATTAGCAGCAACAACATACTCTGCTTCAGTAGTAGAATTTGCAACTATAGTCTGCTTCTTACATTGCCATGAAATCAACCTCTTGCCAAGAAATTGACAACCTCCTGTTGTGGATTTCCTGTCAAGGCTAGCTCCAACATAATTACTATCAGAAAAGGCTTCCAAGTCAAATGCTGAATCTCTAGGATACCAAAGGCCTAATTTATGTTGACCTTTTAAGTATCTAAAGATCCTCTTCACAGCATTAAGATGTGACATTTTAGGAGTAACTTGGAACCTTGTACAAGCACAAACAGCAAACATTATGTCAGGCCTAAAAGCTGTTAAGTACATCAATGATCCAATCATTGATCTGTATAAATGAACATCTACAACTTCAGCTTCTTCATCCTTAACCAATTCCTTATTAGTCTCCATTGGAGTGCTTGTTGTCTTCATAGTGGCAAAATCAAACTTCTTCAATATTTCAGCCACATATTTGTCTTGGCTAATGAAAATTTCATCCTCCTTTTGTTGTACTTGTAATCATAAGTAGAAAGTGAGTTACCTCATAGAACTTATCTAGAATCTTTTGTGCATCAAACCTTCAAACTCATCACACAAAGACTTCTTTGTGGACCCAAAGATGATATCAACATATACTTGTACTAAGAAGATATCACCTTTGTCCTTCTTGATGAACAAAGTCTTATCTATAGTGCCTCTTCTAAATCTATTTTCAATTAAGTAGGTAGACAAGGTCTCATACCAGGCTTTAGGAGCTTGATGTAGACCATATAAAGCTTATCTACCTTATACACTTTGTCAGGGAACTGTGGATCTTCAAAACCAAGAGGTTGGCAAGCAGATACCTCCTCTTCAATAGTACCGTATAAGAAGGCACTCTTCACATCCATCTGGTACACAATAAACCCCATAAATGATGCATAGGAAAAAAATAACCTAATTGCTTCTATCCTAAAAATAGGTACTATCTAAGAAAAATAATCATTTGTATATATCAGAAGTGAATTGTATTAAGTTTTTATAAAATTTCTTTTATAAAATACTTTTTATAACTAAATCTTGCAAATTACGTATCTCCTTCGTTATAGCTCGGTTTTTCGAGTTTCTTACCTTTTTGGAATCCTCATGAGATGTAGTATTTTATAAAATTATAAAATGAATAGGTTATTTTTCGAATTAAAATAGAAACATTTGAGGTTTTTGTTAAAATGCGTTTTATACTTGTTTTTGTAACTTTCTAGTTTAGCAACTTTGTTACAAGTCCATTATAACACTTAACTCCATAAGTATTACATACTTAGGGTCCTTAGTCTATGATTTGTCCAAATATTGTCCAAGAATCACAAGATCCATAAGTCTACATACTTAATTGTTCATGAATTTTTATAAATAACTTTTTAGGTAACTAGTTTATATAAGCTTTTATACATAAACCACACTTGTACAATACTTATACATCCATTATCACATGATATTAACATTCATATAACATATGTAAAAGTATACCAAATCATAAACAAGTGTAAAAATTTATTTTACAAGTAAATACGTTTCCTAGATGGTGATTAATTACATAGACATAATATACATATGAAATCACAAATGTAAAGAGATTAAGGTTTTTAAATAACCTTATTATGATGTGTGGTGATGAACAAAAATGATCTAAACCCTTGTTTAGCTATTTAACCCAAGCTTCCAATACAAAAGAAACCCTAAATCCAAGGAAAACCCTAATATTAAACCTTCTTGCTTTAACACATGTAAACCCTAAACCAAGCCTTCTAAACACCTTAGGATATCTTAAATATGATGTAGAAATACTTGTAAATGTGGTAAATAAATTTTGTATGAATTATTTGAGGTGATTGTGGTTGGTCGTGGGTTTGGAGAGGAGAGACAAGAGAGATTGTGAGTTTTTCACCTAAGAAATGAAATATGTGTGTGTATCTTTCTAGTTGCTTACATTATATACACATTTGACTAGTCCAAGACTTCCAAAGAAAGTCTAAGACATAAGGAGGGAAATAAGGAAGTCTTTGGTCAAGGTACTAATTAAAAGACATAAGGTTTAATGAGGTGAAGTTGTACAAGACCAAGTTGGAATTTTTGTGTGCTCCTTGTCCCCTTTTCTTATTGTTGCTGTGGGTTAGGGGGAAAGGGGTGTACAATTTGATTTTTGATATCTTGGAATAATATCTAGTAATGCTTGAAGTTTAAATGTAAAAGGTTAATGTAGAAGTAAATACTTTGTAAATGATATGCACTAGTTAGTTTATTTTATGTACAATATGACTAACAATGACAACATGGGTAAAGTTTTATAAAACTTTAGGTATTGGGTATAAAAATGGGTATTTGTTGAAGCGTAGAAAAGTTTTGGTGGTTCCGGGAATGCCTAAACGTATTTTATCGTGAAACGTAAACACTTTACGTAACCAATAAAAATAAAATGTGCAAAGATAATAATCATACTCCAAATAATTATCTAACACTTGCTTGACGTAAAAATTTAATTGTTTGATGCCCGTTTACGTTGAATGATAATTTTTAGTTTACGCGATTTAACTTAACGATATAAAATTAAAAGCAACCGCGTACAATACCAAAAATACATAGTGGATTATGTAACGTCGTAAATGACCCTAAAACACGTGGTGTTATAACGTGTATGATGTGACACTGAGTTATGAATACACTTTGAATGACTTAAAAGAGAGAGAAAGCTGTTAACGACATATATAAGGCTGGACACTACAAGGACCACCAAGCGACTTACATTTTCCTCTGCCACATCAGTTTTCTCTCTCCGTTGACCTACATGTGACTTTTTGCCACTATAAGGCGACCTTTAATTTTTTTTTCAAAGTTTTTTAACAACAAAATTAAACTTTATTAAAAATAAAAACATTACATAAATATAAAAAACATTACATAATAATTCAAATAACATTAAAACATCACAATAAAACAACATAATTAAAATAGTTCCTAAATTATTAAAAACGATACATAGCTAAATAAAAACGTAAACGTATGAAATTAATCTGATTCGTATTTTGAATCAGATTTCACCTTAAATTCCAAGCTGAATAACTCATCATGAGCTTGTTCTTGCTTAATTCTCTCCTCCCACTCTTTTTCAACTCTTGCTTCTTCTTCTAACGTTTCTCTTAATTCCTCTTCATCTAGAAGTAGTTGATGTTGGTCTTTCTCAATGAGATATCCATCAGTAAGATATTCATCACCTATCTCATGTTCATCAGCTGATTCCTTGATCGTTGAAAATAAAGAAATGGGATACATGGGTTGGTGCGTATGTTGTTGTGATGACGAACCACCCATAGAAAATGAAGAAATGGGAGGCATGTGTGGTTTCTTGGGTGTCGGGGGATTGCTTTGGGTAGTTTTCTTATCCATAGCCGTTGGAATTTAAAATTTGAATACAGAATTTAAGAAGTTATAGGAGAAAATGAATGATGGAAATGGGTATTTATAAGAGAAAAGTAGCTGTTGAAATAGTAGTCGTTGGAAATTAAAATTTGAATACTGAATTTAAAATAATAATACTGAATTTAAAAACATTACATAATAATAAAAAACATTATTATTAAAAACAATACATAATTATTTAAATACATTTAAAAAACATTACAATAAAAATTAGAAAGTTAAACTAAACTTCATTATTACATCGTTGGTTAAATGAAGGCATTTCAATTTTTGTCCAAGCAGGATGATTTTTCAAAATTTTCCAACACGCCTCCATTGTAAAGGGATGTCCGTACCCATTTTCAAATTCGGCTAACGCATTTTGAAACAAAACGAGGTTAAAAGACCCGTTCTCGTCCATCCGTTGGACACTATCGTAAACGACACTAAACGCAGTAATTTTAGGACGAATCAAAATTTTCCATTTGGCGACGATGGTATCGTATCCTCGAATAGTCCCCCCATTTCTTTCTCAAAGTTAGCAAAAACCTCCAACCAAAACCCTCTTTTCATAGAGTCTCTTGTGCCGTACTTGTCCATCGGGTTGCACCAAGCTGTACACAACGTGATCTCTTTCGTTGTTATCCATGGTTGTGTTGTCTTGGCCTTTCCACGGCGGTTTGAAGTGGAAGCCGAACCGTTAGACATTGTGAATAAAAATGAGAAGTATAAAGATATAAGTGGTTTGAATGTGTGTATAAAATGGTGTAATGAGTTGAGTATTTATAGTGTTAAAGTGTTTAAATTTTAAAAGTTAAAAAAGTTTTTTTTGTATTAAATGGGAGTGTAACGTTGGATTATTTTTGTCAACAAGTATCAAATGAAAATAGTCGTTACACCGATCAAAATAGGCATTTAGGGACCGGCGACCGACTGAGCCACTATGGGGGCGACCGAGTCGGTCGACCCAACCATAGCGCCCAACCTAATGTAATATGCCCCAAAATATAGCATTGACAAACGGCTAGCCCTGATCATATACGTCTTCACTCTACTACCCTACACTGCTGTTGCAAATGAAAGAAGAGGTCTTTCTGTATGTATGATTTTGGTACAACTAAACTCCTACATTGTCCTATTCCACCTTTTGTGTTTACCTTTCAGTAACAATATCCTCAAGAACGCAATTTTACGCTAACGTAAATTACTCATGATCAAATATATTTCTTATCGCAACTACATCAGTAATTTACGCTATCTCGCAAAACATATCACTTTCACATCACAACTATCTTTCTAATCAAAAGAAAGATCCTAATTTCAAAAACATGTTTTCAAAACCCAATCCATTAACTAAAGATCCTTTCAATCATTTTCATCCTCAAATCTTGAACCGTTTGGTTTAGAAGTGTAAAAGAAGACGAAAAGCATACAACTTACAGTTTTGTGAAAGTGGTGATATAGCCTGTTCCGGTGGAATTTTACCCGATATACGGTTGCCAAGAATAGAGTTGCACACGAAAAGATAGGTTTTCATGTTAACATCTTTAATTTCTCACATGAAAAATTTTGTCAGAGTAAGGGATTAATAAAGATATCTTACAGGTCTTGTAACCGCGTTGAACCCCATTCAGGCGGTATTGTACCTCCTAAGTAATTACAAGCAAGATCACTGCAAATATAACAGTATCCACTTCAGTTTCATTATATCTTGATTCATATAATAATCGAAATATAAATTTACTATGTGTTTAACAGAGGACTTACATGGATCGAAGGTAAGGAAGTTTTGTTAGTTCAGATGATAATATCTCATCAAGACTATAGAACTTGAATGTGCTACATATTCATTACAAAAACAAATTAGATAAAGTCCAAAACTTGGACTGACTAAAAGTGTAAGCGCTTATCAACATAACCGATTTTATTAATTCACCAAGTACTTTAGCTGCTAGGAATCTCATCAAGACTATAGAACTTGAATGTGCTACATATGCATTACAAAAACAAATCAGATAAAGTTCAAAACTTGGACAAACTAAAAGTGTAAGCGGTTATCAACATAACTGATTTATTAATTCACTAAGTACTTTAGCTGCTAGGAAGTGCCCAGCAACTAAACGTTGTGTTCTAAAAGCTCACACTCATTCAGGGCGTATGTGAGAATTATCTGCCTTACTAAAAAGATAATATATGTAATTTTAATTTTGGCTCACTCGTTAAAGATTATTATAGATATTGACTCATAGCCGACACTATTACAAAGTATATAATTAGGCACAAACTTAAACGTTGTACTTAGTATGGAAAAGGTAATGTTGGAAACATTAGATGTAGGATCCCTAGATCATTCAATGGATTAATCATAAGATCAATAGCACAAAAGATTAAACATTAAAGAACTTTTTAATTGAAAGAAACAAGAGTTGCTACAAACCCTAAAGATGAAAAAT
>BQNB010119518.1:0-20799 GCA_026074375.1 Tanacetum coccineum
AATATCCTTTCGCGACAAGACGTGCCTTGTTTTTCAACACGTCACCATACTTGTTAAGTTTCACCTTATAAATCCACTTGAGAGCAATAATCATTGCACAGTATGGAGGTGGAACTAATTCCCATACGTCCAGTCGATCAAATTCATTAATTTCATCTTGCATGGCTTGAAACCAGCAGTCTTCAACAACAACAGATTTGAAGTTTTTATGTTTGACTTTGGACAGTACTGAATTGTAGAAGCACTACAGAGCATCTGTAGCAAGTTATTTCCGAGTGGATACCAGTCGAGAAGGGTTCCCAATAATGTTATCAAGAGGATGAGAGTCGGTCCATTTGCAGAGATATTCATGAGGTTGAGTGGATTGGTTGGGTGTAGTAATCGTGAGAGTCCCAGAAGATGATGCTTCAGAGTTCGGGTCTGGGGCGAACACATTAACAAATGGTTCGTGCTCAGTTGCAGCAAACGGATTTACTTCAAAAGAATGCTCAGTTGCAACACCGTAATGTACCGAAGATGATTGATGAGCCGATGATGATGGTGAATGACTGCCTGATGGTGCATCATGATCAAAGGAGATAGATACTGATGGATCGGTTGGAATGGCCGGGGTTGGAGCTGCGGGGACATGAGGCATCTAATGATCACCCATTGGAGTCTCAAAATATTCATTAAACATCGGTTGAAACAGCAGCTCCAAATGTAACGTGAGCCGTCTGCTTAGTCAGCTCATCGAATGTAACGTGAACAGTTTCCATTATTTGTCGGGTCCGTTTGTTATAGATTCTGTAACCCTTCCTGTTTGGTGCGTAACTAACAAAGAACCCAATGTCTGCTTTAGCTTTCAATTTGCCAAGATCTTCGTTGTCGTTTGTTGGGTAGCAAAGAACCCCAAATATACGTAGGAAAGAGAGATCCGGTTTCTTGTCATGCACTAGTTCATATGGGGTTTTGTTGTGAAGAGTATGTATAAGGGATCGGTTTTGGGTGTAACAGGCAGTAGCCACAACTTCTGCCCAAAGAAACAAAGGAGCCTTGGAGAATATCAGCATTGTCCGAGCAGCTTCAACAAGAGTGTGATTCCTTCGTTTAACAACGCCATTATGCTGAGAAGTTCTCGGAACGGTCTTCTCGTGGGTAATGCCAATGCTTTCATAGTAATCTGTCAAATTTTTATTAACGAATTTGGTGCCATTATCAGTCCGCACGAACCGGACAGTTTTATTGAGACCGACTTGAAGTTGTTTTAACAGATTGATTACAAAAACGGGAGTCTCATCCTTGGATCTTAAAAACTTCACCCATGTAAACCTGGAGTAGTCATCGACTATTACGAAAATGTATTTCTTCCCATTTATACTCTACACTCTTACCGGTCCGCATAAATCCATGTGAAGGGTGTGTAAAACTTCCGTAATAGTGTTAATCGTCTTGGGTTTGTGGGTAGCTTTCCTACTCTTAGCGGTCCGGTTGGTTAGTGAACGCAAGATTATATGCTGAACTAGAATCTTTGTATAATTTAACAACAAATAAGTAAAGCTTCGGCCTTTAATATCAAACACTTTGCTAAATCCAATGTATCGATTTTAAACGACACTTTTAAAGGTCATTCTTATATATCTTGTGCTATTGATCTATGAAGTAATGCTCCCAAACCCTTATTCCGTTGTGACCCATTTTAGGGGTGTTACAACAATAAAGCTTGGTGACGAATATGGCTTTGTCGTTCGTCGCAGTTCGGTTGCATTAACCTCCGGTTCTGTGAGGATCGTTTTACAGTATAAACACTGTACCTGTGATCAGGTAGATTTATTATAAGAACCTCCTTGACAGGGTTTCCAGCTCAAAGTGTTAGATCCTCTAAAGCGGGTGCATTGGATTCATTGTACTTGCTAGTATCTCTTTACCGGACACCTCAAAGCAGGCTACCTCACTAATAGTATTGCTACTAATAGAACGGTAAGAGTGAATCACTGAGTTACTATCTCACCGATTGAAGAGAAAATTTATTTGAAAATCAATCAATGTGTCACTAGTTAAAGTGGTAACAGGGGCAATAGTTTCCTGTGGATCAGCTGGCAAACAGTCACTCTTAAGAGCAGTAGACCTAACTAAAGGGCACTGTCTTCCTAACGGGAGAAGTCTACCAGTGGGCTTCCATTGTTTTGTAGGCAAGACCTTAGGTGGAGTATTCCTAGTTAAAGGCCACTGATCTCCTAAAGGTAATAGTCTGCCAGTGGGTCGCCACTGATGGCCGATGGTGGTAAACAATTTCCCTGTGGCCTTCCAAACTTGCTTAACTTGCTTAACCCGCCACACTTTAGTGGCAGAGGATTGCTTCACACACATCTCAGAACGCACAACACATTGATCATGATTAACAGAAATTAAGCATTTGTTACAAGTTTTGCAAGAAGTATTAGAATTCGAATTAATTACAGTACGCTTATAGCTAATACTAGAATCAACACGATTCTTATGTTTCTCATTCGACTTATTCATCCTAGAATGGGCTTCTACTTGTTTCAAGGCACTTTTAGCTGGCAGGGTCCTATCTTTCTTTGTATTGCTCCTAGGCTTTGACCTGCTAGCTGCTGAGGCACCTTTTACTCCTGTAGAGGGAATTCCAGGAACGTTAGTCGAATTTATTTTCTGGTGCTCAACTTGTGGTGGTGTGTTATGAGTCGAGGTTTCATGTGGTTCGACAAAAGTAACTCCCTTTTTCCTAAGTGAATTGGTAGAGGCATTTTGTTTATTGCGAGGGCCAAAGTCTTTAGGACACGTGCCTATTACATATTCTAACAGCTCCTGAGAGTGTTTAGTGTAACGGCAAGCAGATGCAAGAGAGGTATCCAATGGTCTTTCTACCTTAGCATCCTCTACTATTTCACGAAGGGTTTCTACATTTTCCTTAAGGCGTTCGATATAGTGTAGATGCACTTCCCGATTCTTCTTGAGTCGAGGGGGAATTGGTTCAACATCTATAGGATATCTACCAGGAGCCAGCACCTTAGGTTTACAATCAGGTATAGTGACACATTTGGAATTCTCTTTAAGTTGATCCTTAAGGTGTTCAATTTCAGATAACAAAGAGTTGTTCTGGTCAGTGGTTTTGGCACGCGTTATTTTAATTGAATCATACAACTCCTTATAATGCTGCTTAACTTTTGCATTTTCTGCCCTAAAGCATTCATTGAGATCGTGAAGGGCATTGAGCTTTGCAGTTAAATCTTTGTTCTGAGAAACTAAAGCCTTAAGGTCAAAAATGGGATCTGCATCACTATTCTTCTTTGTTAAGCGAGAGATTTTCTCCTTTAATTCACGAATCGTATTGCCTCGACTTTGAATCTGTTCATTTAGTTTCCCAATTACAAACAGTGAATCAAATGAAGGAGCATCCGAAGATGTCACTGGTTTTTTGTTTCCAAAACGTTCTTTGAGATTTTGATACTTTAATTGTAAGTTGAAGTGTTCAACTTCAAGTTTGGAGAAATGTTTTATCATTGAGTCGTGATCATCATTTTGAATCTTGTTTCTCAGATTAAAATTTTCAGATTCAAGGTCGGCAATACGTTTCTGAGCACTAGTGAAAGCATCATGCATGTCAGAAAATCTAGACACGTTTAGTACAGAATCTGTTACAGTATAAAACACATCTTTGGACAAACATTCAGCAACTAAGTTCTCATTGGTGATGAGAAGGTTTTTCCGTTCAATCTCACCACTCCGTAAGTCTGTCTCATTCTGGTCCACTTCGGCTTCCAAATTTTCAAAAACGGCTTTCATTGCCCTAACTTCAGTGACTAGAGATTTTTGAATTCCTTCAAAATGTTCTTTGAGTAGATTGAAAAATGGAATTACTTCGGTTAAGTAACACCTTTTTGTTTGTTCAAAACCCCTTTCCCCTTCAGTTATGCCGGTTGGTGTGATACGCTTTTTACAAGTTTTCTCAAAATCCCAAAATAGTTGAGTAATTACATACAGACCAATATTTACTTGACTTGTAGTTGGAAGCGTTCTAGGGACCAGATGGGCCGGTGTATTGGGAGGATACACAGTCGCAGGTGGTAGGACAGGCAGGGGTGTTGCATTGGCCTTTAGCTCTTCGGCCTTTCGTTTTGCTAGATCTAAGGACCAAAATACTTGCTCAGGTGTCAGTTGAGTCTGAGGGGTGAATGTTGCCATGAAATTTTCTTTTGAGTAGTTAGGGGGCGTAATGTTAACCCTCTTTTCCACACAGACAGAGTCATTCATTTTCACATGCAGTTTATTCCTAGTAGCTTCAGCTAACTCTAATTCTTCCTCAGACGTTGATACAGTTACCGGCACATGATGAGGCTTAAGAAGTTCATCACCATCATATAGCGCCGGTTGGGCCTTTTTGGCCTGTCTGAGGTAAAAAGGGTTCTGGGCACCTAGTGCAGTTTTAGTCTTTTGATCATACACCTGAGTAGGATTTAACATCATATGGACAGTTTGAATGGATTGATCTTGTGAGTGAAGCTTATTCTCAAGTTTATCGTTAAGGTGTTTCAGATTGGAAAAATCAGTCAGGAATTTTGACTCTTTCTGTTTAAACTCTTGTTTCAAAGTCGTTACGGTTTCTCCGATTATCTTATTGTTTTCCATAGTTGACTTAAGTTGTAACTTGAAAGAATGAAGTTCCTTTTTAAGATTTTCTTCCGTTTTATTACGATTTTGAATAAGCATACGCATTTGATCATCCATTCGTTATTCACATTCAGTCAGTTCAAACTTAGCACGTTGCTTATAAATGGCAACCTGTTCCTTGTAGATCTTAAGTTCAGAGGCTATTGGGTCATGAGGAACGAACGCATCATTCACAGGCGATACACATACACTATTTAGAGTGGTAGATGCACAACTTGGTACATCAAAAATGTCATTGACCGACAAGTATTGTTCATATGGAATAACATTACTATTCCCCATATGGACACTAGTTATGTCGATAACATCTGACAGTTGTACTTTATTATGGATATCATGTTCGTCCTGATTATAGACACTATGATCAATAGCATTTTCTAGAGTATGTACCTCAGATAAGATTGATGCATTGGATGGACTAGCTTGTGGATTTGATGACCTGACTGAGGACAAATTGGCCATGAATATTGACTGAGCATTCGGTTCATCATCAACATCTGAATCAAAAGTGTCACATTCATCTGCCTGGAAGATGTTATCCTCATTCAGAGCTAAGTCTTGGACTGGTTGATTATCCACATCTGCATCAAAGGTGTTGCCCTGTTCACCAGCCAGAAAGAGTAGTTCCTCTTCATCCAAAACCACACCATTCTCTTGGGCTTGCATCAGCAGCATCTTGTCCTTGAAATAATCAGAATTCTGTGGACGCTTTGGCTGAGTACAGTTCCTTGCAATATGTCCAACTCCATTACAATTATAACACTTGACCGGTTTCCCTTGACCTGCATTGGCATTCCCAGCTCTATTCTGTGCACCCCTATTTCCTGCTGTACTATTTCCCCAAGTAAAATACCTCTGATTCTGATTATGTCGCCCTTGAACATTCTAAACTACAACCCGACCATCTTGAATAGTTGCTTGATTCTGGGTGTTAGATGAGGTTCGAAGTTGATTGTTGGTCTGAGGAAGTATTGCTTTGAAGGATTGGGCCAAGAGCGCCATTTGTTTGGTTAGGTTGTCAAGTATTTCATCAGTTTGAGTGTATCCGGAGTTAATTTGTGATGTTTCAGGGAATTGTGGATATTGTGGTGATTGAGGGTTTGTTGATGAGGAGGGATATTGATGAGACTGGACATGTGATGATTGGGCATGTGGTTGGACCGTTGATACAAATGCAAGTTGATCATTCGTAGCAGGAATGATTCTTTCAATAATCAGTCAATCTTGTGCAGCATGCTTCTCATGTTGTTTTAAGTATGCATACAGCTGTTTGTGATTTGCCTCTTTCAGACCTTTGTTGAGTTTAACGGCTGTCACGAACCTATCCCATTCAGGTGACATATTGTTCATGAACTTAGAGTTCAGTTGAATGTTAGGCATTGTCATTATGATATTCCTCATGTCGTTGACCAGCTTGTGAATGCGAACATAGTACTCATTGATATTTTCACCTGGAAGCATCTTGAACATCTCAAACTAATCGTACAACTGAGATTCTCTATCTTCTTTTGTGAGTTTAGAACCAGCCAGAAGCATTTTGACGTTGTCCTAAATTACTTTTGCTTCAATGTTGTGATTGATGAGCTTGTAGATATCTTTAGGAAGTCCTTGAAGCACAATATTGGTGGCACAGACATCTGCATCGTATCATTTCTTCTCCGTGTCACTGAGGTCCTCATATGTACGAGGCCTTTCTGGTCCAAGAAGGACACCTCCCTCAGGGGTAGTTCCAAGTGCATCCCTTATGGTTCCAAGCTCAAATGGTCCTTGATCAATCGACTGAAGAATTTGCAATCCATTTTCCTTTCCACTACAGTACAATCGGATTCTTTGTGACCATGATTCGTAATCAGTCCAATCAAGCATAGGAGGGTGGGTATCGAAACCTGCCGCTTGAATATCATCTAAATTACTGGACATGGTTGAGTACATGTATTATGATACACTTTGGATAGGTACAATGATTAGTGATTGTATGTTAAAAGTGATGATTGTTTGTTTGATTAGGTGATATTAAGAATGAATTACAAATTAAATGGTGTTGAAGGTTTATTTACAAACTTATGTATCAAAAGATCACAAGGACATGGATTTTATTTGGTCAAGGGTTATGGACTTTTAGACTTAAATATATGTAAGATAATATGCGTATAATAACTTGTAAAAATAATGGTGCACAAGTTTACTAAGTGAAATTTTTTTAAGTAATTATAAAACTAGTTTTATTAATCATAAACCCTAATTAACTTTTAATACCTACTGTTTGGATTCGACATTAAACCCATACATTTTATATTTTATTAAATTAGTACTCTTCACAAGGATCGTAAGCATGTAAAGAACTCGAAAAACGGATTTATAACGAAAGAAGATATGACATTAACGAGTTACGTAATTAATCGTATAAAAGTGATTTTATAAAAGTGATTTTATATAAGAACTTCCTGTCTCAGATCTGATCTATAAAAATCAATATTTTATAAACATAGTACATTTCATGAAGAATCCAATGGCATAAGAAACTCAAGAAACGGAATTAAAATGAACAAGTTATGCTTTAAACAAGTTACGTATAATTAATCTTATAAAAACAGTTTTTATAAACTGCGATGAACAGTAAAAGTTACTGTTCATCGATGAACAGTAAAAGTTACTGTTCATCAGAGGTTTAATTTTTATAAATATGATATTTTGATAAATTTTCTTAATACGAAGCCGTGGACATAAGAAACGTATAAAACGGAGTCAAAACGATAAAGATATGAGGTTTTAAAATCGCGCGCACTATTTTTACTTTTATACATTATTTTTATAAAACAATTAAATTAATAATGTAATATCATTATGTAATCAATAAAAATATTAGATCATATATTTTTACAAATGATACATTAGTAAATGAGAAATAATACTTTCTTTACGGGTACGAGTACATATACTTTTATTTAACAAAGTACGATTTAATTATTATTTCAACCTTTAAAGACTTAATCAAAACTATTAGGTGGTGGTGTAACTATATAACATGTGATGTTTTATTCATATAAAGTACATTATACTCATACGACCTATAAATAATTAGGTTGCATTCGGATTGCCGAGACGATTCACTTATCTGATTTAGATAATCAATCATTCACTTACTGTGAGTTTATAGCCCCTCTTTCACTTGTTTTACATTTACTTTACAAATCTCGGGGGAGAATACATGCTCAATACAACTTATTTACATGTTCGTTTACAATATCTTTTACATACTATTCTACACACTTGGTTTACATACTTGATTTTGCAATTCATTACAAACACAATTACATGGTTGATTACAAACTTGGTTTCATACTTTGTCACATACTCATTTGCATACACGTTTACGAAATTGTTTACATACGTCAATTACAAACAACAATTACTTGATTTATATCACACTCTTTTCTACTTATGGATTTAAATACTCAAAGCTATTTACGAATACAATGGTTAATTTTTATTGGACACAAGTGTTTTTGGTTATCATCTCCTGTTTACATGTGCCTAAGTAACATAACCCACCATTACCCATTATCATGAACTGTTAAATTCTTGACCGGAGGACCGGTTGAGGAAGCGCGAGTGTATAAATAGATCTATTTGGGATTGACATCCCTGTTCGGGTGAGTAGCTCTCACTAGTTTCGACAGTACTGAAACACGAATGCATACATGTCAGAGCAATTTGGATGTTTACGGGTTTGAACATATACATGCCTTTATTTGCATTAATGCTTACCATAATGTCGATCTTCATGTCATAGCTTAGCGCAACAGTAGATTTTATTTATGTGGTGCCTGTATCAGATATAGTAGACCCATACATTTGGAAAATCACGATTTCACTGTCCATACCTATTTATTGAACATTTACTAATTTCTAACACTTTCCTAAATTGCGGCGAAGCAATGAACACTAAACCTCTTTTGTTCTACATTTACTCTTACATTTTTGCTTATTATTTATAAGGATTGAAGTAAACATAACACCTTTATAAATCTTTGGATTCCAACATTTACATATATGACTTACAAAACACTATGAAAAAAAAAACTCACAACTTTAATGTTGACACTTTTAAGGCATGTTTTTCTCCAGGGGAATTAGATGCATGTCTTACTAGATTGATGGAGTCTAAATTTGACAAGATTTCATTCATGGATTTCTTCTTACATACAAATGATCAAATCTTGTTGTATTACTTTTAAGCTTTTCATTGTGATTCAATTATAGGACAAATGTTATATCAATTTCAAGAAAAACAACGAGATTACTTTTCAAACGACATATTTAGAGGTCGTTCTCTTGTGTCTTGAGCTGTTGTATTATGAAGTAACGCCCCCCTGACACATTTCCGCTGCGACCCATTTTTGGGGGTGTTACAGTCGCCCTTGAACATTCTGAACTACAACCTGACCATCTTGAATAGTTGCTTGATTTCGGGTGTTAGATGAGGTTTGAAGTTGATTGTTGGTCTGAGGAAGCGTTGCTCTGAATGTATAAGGGCCAGGAGCGCCCATTTTTTGGTTAATGTCAAGTATTTCATCAGTTTGAAGTGTATCCGAGTTAATTTGTGCTGTATCAGGAATGTGATATTGTGGAGATTGAGGGTTTGTTGATGAGGAGGGATATTGATGAAACTGGACATTGATGATTGGGCATGAGGTTGGACGTTGACACAAATGCAAGTTTATCATTTGTAGCAGGAGGGATTCTTTCAATAATCAGTTGATCTTGTGCAGCATGCTTATCATGTTGTTTTAAGTATGCATACAGTTGTTCATGATTTGTCTCTTTCAGACCTTGTGAGTTATTGGCTTCACGAACCTATCCCATTCCAGGTGCATATTGTTCACGAACTTGGAGTTCAGTTGAATGTTAGGCATTGTCACTCTGATATTCCTCATGTCTTACAACTTGTGAAAGCGAACATAGTACTCATTGATATTTTCACCTGGAAGCATCTTGAACCTCTCAAACTCATCGTACAACTAAGATTCTCTATCTTCTTTGTGAGTTCAGAACCAGCCAAGAAAAAAAAAAAAAAAAAAAAAAAAAAAAAAAAAAAAAAAAAAAAAAAAAAAAAAAAAAAAAAAAAAAAAAAAAAAAAAAAAAAAAAAAAAAAAAAAAAAAAAAAGTAAGAAGCCATTTGACGTTGTCCCAAATTGCTTTTGCTTCAATGTTGTGATTGATGAGCTTGTAGATATCTTTGGGAAGTCCTTGAAGCACAATATTGGTGGCACGGACATCTGCATCGTATCGTTTCTTCTCCGTGTCACTGAGGTCCTCATATGTACGAGGCCTTTCTGGTCCAAGAGGACACCTCCCTCAGGGGTAGTTCCGAGTGCATCCTTGTGGTATCAAGCTCAAATGGTCCTTGACAATCGACTGAAAGAAAAATTTGCAATCTATTTTCCTTTCCCCTACAGTACAATCGGATTCGTTGTGACCATGATTCATAATCAGTCCTATCGAGCATATGAGGGCGGGTATCGGAACCTGCCGCTTGAATATCATCTGAATTACTAGACATGGTTGAGTACTTGTATTATGAATCCTTGGATCGTAACAATGATATGATTGTATGTTTAATGAGTGATGATTGATAGTTGATTAGTGAAATGTTGTTGATTGTATTTGGTTTGGTTGAAATAATTAACGTAATGAAAGATAATGAAGAGCTTAGCAAAACTGCAGTAAGAGAACCCTAGACAAAACGCAATGGAATAT
Source organism: Tanacetum coccineum (assembly GCA_026074375.1). Lineage (NCBI taxonomy): Eukaryota > Viridiplantae > Streptophyta > Magnoliopsida > Asterales > Asteraceae > Tanacetum > Tanacetum coccineum. The sequence continues at coordinate 10,432 of BQNB010119518.1, forward strand.
GGTCTTCAAGCAAAACGCAATGGAGGTCTTGAGCAAAACGCAGTGATGTTGAAGCAAAACGCAATGATGAATGAAATTTTGCCAGAGTAACTTCTTATCAAAACGCAATATGGTCTTCAAGCAAAACGCAATGGAGGTCTTGAGCAAAACGCAGTGATGTTGAAGCAAAACGCAGTGATAGCTTGAAGCAAAACGCAATGAGGTCTTGAAGCAAAACGCAGTGAGGTCTTGAAGCAAAACGCAGTGAGGTCTTGAAGGCAAAACGCATGTTGTTGTTTTTGGGGAGAGGAGGGGGGGAGGGGAGGGAGGGGGGAGGGGGGAAAAAGTCTTAAAAGCAAAACGCAATGAGGTCTTGAAGCAAAACGCAGTGAGGTCTTCAAGTAGGCAAAACGCAACCTTCAATAACCAAAACGCAACCCCAAATACGACAAAACGCAGTACTGTTGTACGATACAAAACGACAAAACGCAGTGTACTATTTGAGGCAAAACGCAATGAAGAATGTCTCAGAGAGGCAAAACGCAGTGAAGAAAAATACGAACTTTTTCACCTAAAAACACCTAAAAATCACCCTTTTGAACGTTTTTGCTTGGTTTCTTTTGCACAACTTGATCCTAGAAGGCTATAACAACTATAGAAACACTAACTTTAACATCACAAACGTGAGAATCAAAGAGTGTCAAGAAAAAGACCATAAACCTTCAAAAACCAAACTTTTGATCTAAACCAACCAAGAAAACGCACACACAATCTATCTAATCATCCCATGGGCTCTGATACCAATTGTAGTATATTGGATATCATAACACAAGCCTAGGATTAATGTTTGGTCAAATTGTCTAGAGAGAGAAAGTGGGAGTTCTAGAGAGAGAAAATCACTTAGTGTATGTTTGTGATAAAATAAACATCCAACCCCTTCCCATGGCTGGAAAGGGGTATTTATACAAGAGTTTGGTGCCCCTAAATGGGCCATGGAGTGGGCTAACAAGTGGGTAAAGACCCGGCCCAACACCATAAGTCGTACGGTAACTAAACGATTAAAACTAAGACTACGAGCTAACCTATGCTAGATATAACACGAGGTGACCAAGTCTTTTACATGGATTTTCATAATCCTAACAATTAACAATAATCATCCCTAAGCGCTGAAATGTTCGGCAAAAATCATCCCTTACCACGAACTTGGCACGTATCCTTAGTGTAGGAATTTATCACATTACTGTGTTTGCCATATTAAATACTTAAAAAGCACAGGAACTCTTTTAGAGGGTGTTAATAATCGGTTTATATTATAGATTGGTCTTAAGGATAGTTGGGGATTAACCACTACAAACTTGGATGCCCTGCTCGTGTGATCGTAAGGGAATGTAGGATCGCAGAGTGAGTATAGGACAGACCTCAAATGCCAATTCGGGTTTGTTGATATTAGAACCACTAATGGAACTTATAATTGAACATTGCACAGGAAAATGTAATCATAACATTAGTAATGAAATGGTTAGTTTAGCATGCTTTTCTCCCTGAATTTTTCTATCACTTTACTTTACTACATTTACTTTTCTGTAATTATTAAAATCAACTTAAAACCATTTTCAAACGTGACATAATCAAATTAGAACTAGTAAACCTTAGCTCTTGGGACGACCTCAGATTTACCGAACTACTGTAGTATATACGACCGGGTTTACTTCCTGTTAGTGCGTGTATCGATAGACGAGTTTTATAAATTTAAAAGTTGCCATTTAATTATTTAAAACAATTTACGCATCAAGTTTTTGGCGCCGCTGCCGGGGAGCTAAAATTAGTTTTAGTTTGATTTCTTATTACTAAGCATTTCGAAAATTATAATGGCTGAGGGGGAAATCGATAACCTCACTATGGAGCAGTATCTAGCATTGACTCGTGGGAACCAAGCACCGGGCGTGGTTAAACCCGAAATAGGAGGCAATGTGAATTTTGAGATAAAGAGTCAATGTATGCGAGAATTAAGGGAGGATACCTTTTCTGGAAACAAGAACGACGATGCCCATGAGCATGTGGAGCGAGTTTTAAACATCGTCAGCTTATTCAACATTCTCAGAGTATCACATGATGCTGTCATGCTACACGTCTTCCCCATTACTCTTATTGGAGTCTCTAAGAGATGGGTGGACTGACTTCCTCCAAGAACCGTCGATTCTTGGGATCTCCTTAAAAAGGCCTTTATCCAAAGGTATTGTCCACCATCAAAGACTGCCAATCAGCTTGAAGAAGTCCGCAACTTCAAGCAGGAAGGAGACGAGACATTATACCAAGCTTGGGAGCGGTATAATGACCTACTATATAAATGCCCCACTCATGACATCAATAGCCATCAGAATCTAAACATCTTCTATAATGGCTGACATTATTCCTGGCATGACACCTGCTCAAGCATTAACAGCTATTCAGACTATGGCTGACCACTCCCAAAAGTGGCACGATGGGTCATCCAGCAGAAATTAAGAGAGTAGTAGTAATTCTGAAGGGATCGCTGCTATTGTAAACAAACTAGAAAACCTCGGTCGAGACATGAAGAAGCTGAAAGAGAATGTTCACGCTATTCAAGTAGGATGTCAAATATGCGGAGGAGCTCACCTTGACAAGGACTGCCCTCTTAAGGAGGAAGTAAAGAGTGTCGAAGAGGCTATATATGGCGAGTTTAGACGTTCTTCACCTTTCAATAATGGAGCTAAGTACCGTGTAGGCCCACCTGGATACTACACACGCATTGATAATCGACCACCTTTTAGAGAAAAGAGGCCAAGCTTGGAGGAGCTTATGAACAAACACCTGGAGGAATCAACATGAAGAAGAGTCGAGATGGAAGAATGGGTGAAGAAACTCCAAGAGAATGCCAAGATTAATACTCAAAACCAAAGCGCTTTTCTTAAAAATTTAGAGACCCAAATCAAGTAGCTAACAAAGGAGTTTCACACAAAGTTGCCAATGAAATAAACAATTCATCATTTGACCAATGCAAAGTAGTGTACACCGATGAAAAGACACCCCTCAATAACAGACATCATGAGGTATCCTTTGTCTCTAACAAATGCACATAAACTGTTCAAGAAAAAGTTGTTCCTTTAAAAGTCTGGCCATGTCAACTACCACCAAAAGAGATGAACCCTAGAAATTTTACTCTTCCATGCACTATTAGAAGTTTAAATTTTTATGCTATGGCGGATTTAGGTTCCAGTGTTAATGTCATACCCAAGTCCATGTTTGAACACCTAAAACTGGCTTAACTTAAGAAGACTGACATGCTAGTTGAAATGGCAGATATGACGAAAAGATCTCCTATCGAAATAGTTGAGAACGTCCTTGTCAAGATCGATAAGGTTTTATTCCCATCAGATTTTGTGGTTATGGATATGTTAAACACACGTATTGAAACCATGATTCTTGGGAGACCATTTATAGCAACCATTCATGTCGAAATAGATGTCTTTAATAAAGAAATATCCTTAGGAATTGGAGGTTACAGAGTTACCTTTGATATGAACAAAAAGATTCATAATTTCACAACTTCTGTAGGAAAGATTTATATGATAAACTCAATTCATAATGAAGAATCTCCTTCCCTCAGTAGCACTCCGTCAGATAAGTCTTCAAGATTTGAGAAATCCGACAAACTGCAGAAAAACTATGATAATCATATACAGGAACGAAGAATCAACAAGAGGAGGATGCTAAAATCGAACACAAACCTCCCTAGCACACATTTCTGTAAACCTGTTAAGCAAATTTGCAATGGAATACTCAAAGTCTGGCGAACATGTGACCCAACCTTAGAGGCATGTAATGGAGGAATAGAAGTCTATGGAATAAATGAAGAAGGAAATCTAAAAAGATGGTACTGTTACCTTGATGATGATAGAGGAAGTATAAAAGGAGGTGGTTTATCATTTCCTGAATTCCTCTTGGCAAAATACGAGGAAGTCCAGAAGAAAGAGTTAATTTGGGACAAAAGGTATGAGGAATGGTGCAATGAAAACTCGAGCCCAGACACACCAACTTCAAAGTTTGCTTCGGTCCAGGAAAATTATAAACCTAGACCAAAGGACTATCCTTTCAAAGATTAGTTATTAACAAAGGTAGGACACACTGAAGTAAGTGAACCAATTAAGAAAGCTCTTTTGAAAACATGGCTCGTTGATTGCTTTCAAGAAGAATTGGTCAAAGATCCACGGTCTAGGAGTTTTGACGACTATAAGTAGATGTTCGATCTAAAAGTTGACCAGTTAGCAGAGGAATATGAATTAGGAATGGGAAAGAAAGGACATATGCTAGATGATATATGGTAAAATTGCAAGAAAGTACAAGGGGATAATACCTATTGGTGGCATGATCAAAAATCAAAAGAGGAGGAAAGGCGACAACTTAGAATCAACATAGAAGAGTATGACCCACCAATAGTCCATGTAGAAACTTTCAAAATAAAAAGATACTCGTTTGACACTAGCTAAAATTTCATTTGTGTCACTAAAGAATTGATGGATGCCTTACCATTAGGAAGAGAAAACGGGTCAAGATTCAGGGATATGATCCGTAAGGAAGTAGACAGTGGAAGAAGGATCCACAGAACGACGTAGAGCATTTTGAGTCTAACTTAAAGACTCAGTAATAAACAAAAGTGCTTTTTGGGAGACAGCCTGTCTTTTATTTCCGAATTTTAGTTGGTTTTTGTTGGTTTCTCTCTTATTTTGCAGGTTCTATCTATAAGGAAGTGGAATTCGAGGTCTCCTCGACTCGTTTTCATGTGGTATTAAGGTTCTGTTTAGGCATAACCACATTGGTTACGTCGTAATAGATATCATTACGGCGTAAATTCCTGCATTACTTACGCCGTAACCTTCTTGTTCAAATTTCCAAATTTTTAAAACCATATGTTTACGGCGTAACCAATCCTATGGTTACGTCGTAAAACCTTTTCTAAAAACTAAAATAAGTTTGAAACCTTTTCAAAAACCATGTATAAGTAAATGAACTTTGTGGGTATGTTCTCTGGAAACCCTCATGAGACTTCACTCGTCCACTTGGGCCACCAAGTGGTTTAAAAGGCTTATTGCATATACTAAAATACAACCATGATTCCTACAAAAGTAAGTTAGATTTTAGTGTATATTTATCTATGAACGTTTAATGCTTGTTGTTTAGTGATTTCAGGGGAAACAAGGTTGTTCTATAGATGTTTTGCAAGAATTCATCTCTTGCAGTCATCACTCGAAGGACAGAGCAACGCTCAGGGGAGTCTTTTGTTTTAATTCTACTCTTATTCCAATTTATTTCATTTACTTAAATGTACAATAGGGACATTGTACAAACCAAGCGGGGGATGGGAGTAGAATTACCACTTGACCTATATTTGCCTTCAATTTTCTAGTTTTCTTTGAAAAATTGTGCTAGTTTTAAAAAATTTGACATATTTTTCTTACTGAACTAGAATTAATCTTTGCCGAGCATACAATAATCCTGTAGTTAAATTGGTAAGGTTAAGCCTATTCGTCCATTTTCATCTATTATACATAAATCCACCAAATATATGAGCGTGCCGGTAGTATTGTAGACTTCAGAACTTGGCATATGCATCTTGTTAAGACCTAATTGGTTAGTTTGAATAGACAGTTCAAGAAGACAACATCTTAGGAAATCACCCAAAAAGCCTATATGTGTATGTGTTTATCGACTTGTCATACTGACTTGTCGACCTCCCCATGTAAAACCCTTTGTTGCACTCCATGTTAGTGTAAAATACCTCTAGATCACCTTGTTAAGCCAATCCCTGTTTAAACCATATATGTTTTGTTACACCATTTTGCCTTAGCCTTCCCTGTAGTCTTTATTTTTCTTCATGTTAAAATCTCTGGCTACTTAAGTCCATGGTTTGGGGGAATGGGTATGAAAATTTTATGCATTCATAGAAGACCAATCATTAATGATCTATAAAGACCCCCCTATATCATCACTTTTGATATTGTTCATCTCAAGCGGGAGGGGCGTATGTATTATATCAAATGCTGCAGGGGCAATAATAAAAAGATATAAACTCCTGTAGCATTTTTATATTTAAAAAATGATGGTGCAAATATAAGCCATCCATGTGCTAAAAATATAAAGATGGTGCAACTATAAGCCATCTTAATGATTACGAAGAATGGTGCTAGTAGCCCATTATTGAAGATTAGATTTTTAGACTTAGACTCTTGGACTTATGGATAGACAGTAGCTAGTTATGACAACCTTAGATTTCTTTAGACTATTTGTTTCGTGTTTTATTTATTTAACAACAATTATTATGTATCATGTGTCTTATCCTACCCTATATCGTTCTACATCCCGACCATTGGTTTTGCGTGAATGAGGGATTTGATTGCAATCATGTATGTCTATTCCATCATTATGGATGTATATATGTGATTTTGTCAGCCTTTTTGGTGTAACGCTTTTGGAAAAGGACTGCAGGATGATTCACCCTTAAACCTGTTTGTCACCCATGTTGCCTTTGAGACTATTTAGACCCTAATTCTAGTTGGTGAGACTTGTGTACTTTCCAAGCTTATGATAGAATACATGCTATGACTGTGCAATTGAGTGATCATCCAGAAATGAAACACTTAGATTAGTAATGAGAGTTGAGTGATTTCGATTCCCTTTTTGTGAGGTGTTCGGCTCTAGTATTTTCTAGCATAAGTAAACTATAAATTCATTTCTCGGAGTTAAATTGGGGAAATCTTTTTATGAATTATTCTAAATGGTTCTACTTGATGGCAAGTAGAAGTCAAGCGGAGAGATATTTGATAACATCAAATATTTAATACATTTTAATATCAAATTCCCTATGAAAATGCTTATAAATATGTTATAAATGTTTAAAAACGTTACTTAAATGTTTATATTTAGTTTTCAGGGACAAATTGAGCATTTTAGCAAAAGACGTGGGATTTGGACATGAAATGCACTAAACTAAAGAGGTCAAGGCTTGTTACGGCGTAACATCCCCGAAGGATTACGCCGTAACATATTTTAAAGAAGAAATGAGTCATCACAGCTTTTACGGCATAAAGCCTCTCCTACTTTACGCTGTAACATTCAAATTTCATAGAAGATGATTTATCCGAGTCAGCGTTACGACGTAACATAGGTGACAAGGTTACGCCGTAACATCATTTTAGCCTAGAAGATTGGAAGCCTACGTAGCAAGGTTAAGGCGTAACGTCTCATAAAGGTTACACCATAACAGTTTCGAAATATATAAATAGAGCCCTCATCTGACTCATTCATCATCACTCGCTTCCATAACTCACAATACAGTCCTAAGGGGTGAACCAAGCCCCCAAGGTCCGAAGCATTTCACCAGAAGGTCCAAGGGAGAAGTCACTTTACACATTTCTTGTATTTAATCGTTCATAACATTCACTATAAGAACAATGATGATTCAATCCATGTTTACTTTCATTAATTATTGCATTACTGTTACCATGAGTTGCTAAGCACTCTCAGTGTTGGCCTAACCATGTAATTTCTATTGATATGATTATTGTTTCATGTTCAATTATAGTTCTATTAGATATCCTTATAGCCTTTCATTGATCCTTGTGTTTTGGTAGTATAGATGGTGGCTTAGATCTTGTTAATCCTGTTATTAGACTTACCTTGTTAAACATGGGATTAACGGGGTACTAGGGTAGCTTGGCACCTATCCCTAGTGTAAGAATTTACCACATTACCGCCTTTGCCATATTAAATACTTAAAAAGCATAAGAACTCTTTCAGAGGGGCTTAACAATTAGTTTAGATTATAGATTGGTCTTAAGGATAGTTGGGGATTAACCACCACAAAATTGGATGCCATGCTCGTGTGATAGTAGGGGAGTGTGGGATCGCAAAGTGAGTATAGGAAATACCTCAAATGCCAATTCGGGTCTGTCGATATTAGAACCACTAATGAAACTTATAATTAAACATTGCACAGGAAAATGTAATCATAGCATTAGTAATGAAATGGTTAGGTTAGCACGCTTTTGTCCCTGAATTCTTCTATCATTTTACTTTACTGCATTTACTTTTCTGTGGTTATTAAAATCAACTTAAAACCATTTTCAAACATGACATAATCAAATTAGAACTAGTAAACCTTAGCTCTTGGGACGACCTCGGATTTACCAAACTACTGCACTATATACGACCGGGTTCTCTGCCCGTTAGTGCGTGTATCAGTAGACGAGTTTTATAAATTTAAAACTTGGCATTTAATTATTTAAAACAATTAACGCATCACCACATAACCTCGATTATTTGTCATAGTTTTTCTCTAACTTCAAATCTACCCATCAAACCAAAGGATTCGGGTAGTTTTAGGATGAAGGTAGTAGAACCCTTGATCATTCATACACCACCTTCACTCTATGTGGCATACTTCCATCGAAATGGTGTGTATCGCTACTATCACCCGTACTTGATGTTAAGTGTAGGGGAGACCCACTTTTTACGCGTCAAATAAGCATAGAGTCAGGCTCGTGACTCGAACAAAAATAAGCGCTTATTAAGAGGTAACCCAATCTTTTATTCTATTCACTTCCGAAGTGTCAAGTCATATGATTATGCTAATCCTTTTTGTGGCCTATGCGGAAATTTTTTCTAGGAAATAACTAATAAGATATGCGTGCAGAAATGTTTCCAAGAAAATTTTTACAGAGTCTGGAGACGGCGTCAAGATTTTTCATGACGGCGTCGTGTCTCTAGCTATAGTAAAATTCATATTTTCTTGAATTTTAGAAAAATTAATTTTGTGTAATTTCCAAAAATTTTAATTTTCCTAATCCTTGCAGATAACCAAGATTATATTAGTACATTCATCCTATCTTTATTGCTTTCGTAGAGTCTAACTTAGTTAATGAGGGTTATATATTCTTCTCCCGTAGAACTTTACGCTTGATGTAGTTGTTTCTTGTCTTTCATTTGCAGGTTATATTAGATAAGGAGAAGCCCAGGATTTCTTAGGAGTTTCATGGGGAGGATTATTGGATGACGATTTAGCCGCAATCATTTGTTTCTTCTCCATTCTTGAGCAAAACCAGGGGAGTATTAGTTTCTTTTGTTTTTTCGTTTTACCTTTATTCGTTTTACGGGTACTTTTAAAGAACATTGGGAACAGTGTTCAATCTAAGTGTAGGAGGGAACAAGCCTTAGAAACTATTCCTTTAATTGAATTTGCTTTGTCCTTAAAATGATGAGTAATATACCGAAACATAGCGTAGAAGGTAATTTTGACCCAAATTTAAAAAAAAATATGGCACATTGATAACTTTTTAATTAACCCTTTTTATATAAATAAATATATAATACTTATAAATATATAATGAGGATAATTATCAAGAAAATCAATGAAACCGGAAGTAGTATATGATGTTCCCGGGTTGTAGTCCCAACGAGGAGTGAATTGGAAAGTCGAGAGTCGGTTTGATATTTGATGTTTGAATGAAAAAAAAAAGATTTGGATTTGGTTTTTCTAAATCTAGGGGGAAAATAAAGCAATCTACACTAAGAACGAGAAAATTACACAAATTATACTAAAAAATGAAAACGGGAAGCTAAAACGACACACTAAAAACCCTAATTTTTCAAAATTAAGCCTAAATTGATTTTCACTTTTAATAGACTTAAATTGACTAAAAAGGAAGTTTAAAGAAAACTAGAACGAAACGGAGTTAAATTGAGCTAAAAAAATACGAAAAACGAGCAGGGGAACGAATCCCGCTCTTTAAAAAATAAAATTTTGCGAAAATAAACCTACGAAAGTTTTTCTATTTTTCCTTAGTGAATAATGATAAAAGAAAATTTTGTAAAAAAGAAAAAACATTTTTTTGATTTTTATTTAATTTTTTATGATTAAAAAACTGTTTTAAATAAAATAAATGATAAAAAATAGTAAACAATTTTATAAAAATCTCAAAAAATGCAGAAAAGTGGATTAAGGTGAGTAGATTCCAAGAAAAATAAGATCTGGAAAGGATGGCTTATAAATAAGCCAGAATAAGCACTAAAGAACTTATAGGCTAAATAGCTAAAAAAAGGGGTAAAACAATTATGTGTGCAAACAATAACGGAAGAGCTATTGTAGCACAATTGGTTATGGAGTGTGTGTTAGGGCGTTGGTATAAAGGGGGAGGTCCAGGGTTCGAGCCAGGGCCTCTCTCTTTTTATAAAAACTTTTTTTTCTTTTTTTTAAAAAACTTGTAAAACACCTAAAAATAACCCAATTTAAAAAAGGCAATATTTTTGAAACTTAGGAATAAGCTGAAAAATAAGCACAAAAGGGGCAGTTATGAGCTTTTTTATCACTAAGGA
>BQNB010119519.1:0-20799 GCA_026074375.1 Tanacetum coccineum
CAAGACTGGTGTGGGGTTTGATAGTCAAGTGGTTGATAGTCAAGTGGTTGATAGTCAAGTGTTTGATAGTTAGGAGAATGATATGTACAAAACAAGTGAAGGGTATCATGTTGTTCCCCCTCCCTATACTAGGAACTTCATGCCCCCTAGACCTAATTTGGTACTTGCTGATGAGGAAGAATATGTTTTTAGTGAGTTAATAACTAGTGTGCCTGCAGTTGCAACTAGTGAAGTTAAGACTAGTAAATCAAAACCTAAGTTTGTTAGTGAACCACTATATATCTAACAGTGAGGATGAGAATGAGACTGTGACAACCGTCAATTTTCAAAACTTTAAATGACTATTTTACCCTTTGACTTTCCGAGTTTGACTTGACATTTGACCTTTCGACCTTTTATCGTCATATAAAAACAATTACCGCGTAACCGATAAATTTTTTGAAACTTATTTTAAAAATAAATCATAATTATTATTACATGATTTTTATTTATAAATTTTATTTTTTCAAATTTATCTGGCTTGTAAACGAGAACAACGCGTACCGACACGAAACTAATTAAATTTTATTTATTTATCGTAATTTATTTAATAAAAATATTAATAAATTATTCTACATTTCATTTAAAAACGTTTGTTGAAAACGCGAATAATTAAATTAAGATTTTTTTCAGACAAAGCTTAAAAGTATTACTCAATAAATAATAAACAATTTAAATAAATGTTATAAAACATTTGTAAAAAAAATAGTCGAGTAAATACTCACTTTTAGTGGAAAAATTACTTCGAACGCAATGGCGTAATTTTCGTGACTTGATTCAATCGTTAACTCGCTCAAACGAGTCCCGAACCAATGTTTTACAAAAATTTCCCAAAATTTACAATTTCAGTCCCTGATGAAATATTTCTAAAACCTACCCTAAACTATTATACATTTTCTATTTTTTTAAAATAAAACTTTGGGTATATAAAGAAAATAAATAGAGTTTTAACTCATTTATACTAACCTAAACACACACTCCTCCCAATTAAATTTTTCGGCACCCCATCTTTTCCGGCCAATTTTTCCGGCGACGTCTCCCATCTCCGGCGAGACTTCCGACCGTCACATTACGAAACCAACATAACCATCATCACCATTCCTCCGCCACTATCTCACAGCCTCCGATCGCCGCTGCCACCACGCCCTCGCCTCCGCCGCTCGCTGGCCACCATATCCACGCCATCTCTATTATCTCGATCCACCCCATCACACCACCAATAGCCCCTCGTCATCATCATCACCACCACTTTCATCTTCATCTCCTCCACCTCGTCATCACATGCAACACTAGATTTGCCACCACTCCACCGCCAACAGCCGCGACACCCACCTAACCCATCACCATCACAGCCATCGTGGCTCAACCGTGGCGAAACAACTATAAAACATCCTATTTTTTGCCTATTTTTTCGTGCATGGTAGTTACATCGATTATATAATGAAATGAATAAGTCGGGTGGTTGATTTGATTTGAATTGGTGTCGAGTAAGGGTTGTCCGCCGCCAAACCACCATCGTGGTGGCAGTCGGACGACGATACAACCACCACAGCCGCACCTTGTGGTGTCGGGCTGTGATGGCGCAACCCCAAATGGTGTCTCGGGGTGGTCAGCCGCCTAAAACCACCACTATGGTGGTGGCCGAACCTGTAGAGACCACCACAGCCGCACCTTATAGTGTCGGCCTTGTGGTGGTGACACCCCCGTTGTTAATTTATTTGTTCTAACTTGTTTTGGTTGTCTATTGATTTTTCGTATGTGAAAACGTGGTTAAAAAGGGTGTTTGGATTTGCATGTAATATGCCATTAGGGACGTTTGGATTTGTGGATAATAGCCCATATAGGGGTGTTTGTTTCGGAGTTTGTGGCCTATTAGGGATGTTTGGGACAGCAGCCCCTAAATAAGGGTGTGTTTAGTTTTACTTATATTTGATGTTTAAATAAATATGACTGGTATGCGTTTAATTACACATACCTTTCACCATTAAAATCGGACTTAAATGACCCAAAACGTACCAAAAATACATTGTATTTGTATGTTTTCACTTATATTGTGCAGGAAACAGGATATCCGACAAAAGGACGAAAAATCAAGCAAAAACAGATAAAACCGAGCACGGAGTGGAAAAGCGTGGAAAAGCCAAAGTCAAATCGAAGCCAAAGTCAACAAAAGATGAAGTCAAAGTCAACCCCAGGATATGGCATCGGGAAAAGCATCGAAACCCGAACCCAAAAACCTAAATTGCCTAGTGGGCCCGGTTAGCCCACTATAATTATTAAACCTTAAAACCCTTGATATATAAAGCCCATTACTTTTTTAAAAAAACCAACAAACGGCCCAAAAGACTAAACCTGGTCCAAGCCCAAGACACCCCCTTAACGGGCGTTAACCTCAAAATCATATTCATCCTACATCGTTAGTCCTTGAGGGACATCTAAACACCCTCAAGGACCAAAAGTGTTAACTCCCCTAAAACTATTATACACCAAACAAGGACTGTCTTTGCAATTGCATATTATACTTTGAGGGGTCAAAATTGCCATCTTCCAAAACTTATACCCAGTTAACCCTGCACCAAACTAAAACCCCTTCCCGCCAAAAACCTAACCCCTACTGTACATCTCCCCCATGTGACCCTATAACAAAATGACATAAAACCCTTAACCTTTTCCCCCCACTACAAACAAACCAGCTTACCCTACACCACAAAACACCAAATTGCCACTATGGCAATCCCACAGTTTTCTATTGGATAAACAAATTGAAAGGTCTAGATGATATGGATTGGGCACCAAGTTAGATAGAGGTCCAGGATGGACTTTGGTTTGCACTCACAGCAAAAACACAACAAACACAAAGCAAAGAAGCTTGGACAGCTTATAAAAGGAGAAAGAAGACAGAAAATGAGGACAACTAGGAGTCGCTTTAGTTTTTAATTTTAATGTTTTAAGTTTAGTTTTAATTTAGTGTCATTTAAATTCTGTTTTAATTTTTAAAAAGCATTCTAACAAATTTATGATTAATGAAAGCTAAGTTTCCTTTTGTCAATTGAATTCTGTCTTTAACTTGTGCAATCTATGCTCACTTTTGTTTCAAGTTAACATTAACAAGCTTACAAAAGCCCTTTCAATTCTGTCTTAAAAGTTTTCACTGTTTCATTAAGAAACTTCAAAGTAAATGTTGCTGTTGGTTTGGATTTATATGCTGCTTGGATGATGGATCTAAAAGGGAAGGATCCATGGGTTTATAATGCTTATGAATAAGCTAGTTTGGGTGTTAAGTACTTGTCAAAAGCATTTGGACTTTTGTAAGTTTGCTATTTTTTAATTATTTTTTTCTTACAGTTACTGTAGCTGTGCTTATTTCTAGCTTATTCTGCCTTATTGCCCTTATTTCCTGCTTTTATCTCCTTATTTATATTGTCTTTTGTTATTTGAAGTTACTGCATTGTCCTTGTTTACTTGTTTCATGGTTTTCATAGAATCTTTTTTTATAAGCTCCTAACTGTTTAATTCTTATCCTGCTTATAATTTCTTATTTCTGTGTTTTTATATGCCCATTAGGTTCTTATTGAGCTATTTAAGATCTGGTATTAAGGGTTTGTTAATTAAAATTCAGTTTATCAAGCTTAAATTTGCATAATCAATACCTAAAGGGGTATTTGGGATAGGGTATAAAAATGTGTCAAAATGGGTGTCAAACTGTTATGGGAAATTAATCCGACTTTGCCTGGCTAAATTGTTTAGATTTAATCAGCTTTTTTTAGTTCCTTAAGTTAAAAGTAGTTTTAAGTTATTTTGTATTAGCTATATGAACCTGTGGAATTGAATCCCCTTCAAATCATTCATACTTGATTTTTGTTTAAAAGCCTTTTTAAAGTTCTTTTCTTACTTCCATTTTAGAGTAAAATGCAGTAGGAGATGAGATCTTCAATTGTCCTTTGGTATTTTGCATTTGGAGCATTCCTGTCATACATTTTTCTTGTCTTAAAAGGTCAAAATTCAGCAGTCAAACTAGATTAGCTTTTATCAGTTTTAAGTTATGATTTTCAGTGCATAAGCTCATTAGGCACCCTTCTTCATCTTTTTCAGCTTAATTTAAGTTTTTAAGATCTTTTTCTAGCTTAAAACCTAGGCTGCATTTAGCCACTTTTGTCCTTTCAAAAACAAGTCAACAGTTGCTGAGTGGATTCAGCACTTTTCTTTTACCTTTTAAATAGCTTAAATGATTTTCAAATTAATTTTTCTTTGTTATTTTAGATAGCCCTTAAGCTATACTTTAAGCTCATATAAGCCTTTTTGCCATAAGGTTCTGATTGGATACTTAATTTTAAGCCCAAAGGTGACCCCCGAGGTTTTGGTATGCAGTTTTAGCCCAAAGAGCTTATTTGCTTATTTTAAGCATTTCAGCCATTAGGAATGTTTCATTTAGATTAGGTTAGCTTATTTAGGTTAGTTTTATGCCCTAGTAGCTTATTTGGTTAGAGTCTAGCTTATTGTGGCTTATTTGCAAATTTCAGTTTGTGCCAATTTGTCCTAAGTGCTTATATACTTTTCAAGCTTTTCTGATGAATTATCTTGGCTTATGTGTGTTCCTTATGCTTATTAGATGTTGCTCAGTATTTGTGTTTGCTTATTTAACTTATTTAGTTGCTTATTTGCTCTTTTAAAGCCAAATTATTTAGCCCTTTAAAGTCTTAGTTTATATAAGTGATCTGTCAGCTTATTTATGCTTTTTCAGCTTATCCCTTGGTTTTCACAAAAAGTTGTAGTTTAGAAAAAGGCTTATTTCCATGTGCTTAATAAGTGTGTGTAAAAAGATTTAGAAATAAAAGTTACTGTAGCAAATTAAAAAAGAGTAAGGTCCAGGACTCGAACCTGCGACCTCACTCTTAACAGCACACACACTTAACACTGCCCTTGGGACTTGTCACTTGTTAGTGTTTGCACAATCAAATAGATAACCCCTTTTTAGCCAATAAGCCTAGCAGCCCATTTATGCTTATTCTCGGCTTATTTGATAAGCCACTTTGCACCCTTTTATTTTTCCTAGAACCAGCATGTCTTAAAGTACTTTTCTGCATTTTTTTAGATTTTTAGGATTTAATTTACTATTTTTAATCATTTAATTTCATTAAAACAGTAATTAATTCATAATAAATAAAATAAAAGTCAAAAAAATATAATTCTTTTTTTAAAATTTTCTTTTATCGTTTAGGACCTAGGAAAAATAAATTCGCTTTTGTAGGGTCAATATTTTAGAAATTCGATTTTTAAAGAACGGGATTCGATCCCGTTCTCGTTTTCTTCGCGTTTTTAGCCTTAAACACCTCCGTTTTTGATCTAGTTTTCTTTATTCTTACTTTTTAGTCATTTAAGATTTATTAAAAGTTAAAAAATCACTTTAGGATTAAAATTTTAATAATTAGGTTTTTAAGTCGCGT
This sequence comes from Tanacetum coccineum, assembly GCA_026074375.1. Classification (NCBI taxonomy): domain Eukaryota; kingdom Viridiplantae; phylum Streptophyta; class Magnoliopsida; order Asterales; family Asteraceae; genus Tanacetum; species Tanacetum coccineum. The sequence continues at coordinate 5,484 of BQNB010119519.1, forward strand.
TTTTACGTCCCCGTTTTAGGTTTTAGCCTAAATTACTTTCGTTTTATGGTTTCTTTTACTTGTTTTTGCATTTTATTTGTAGAAATAGATAACCAAATCAAATCTTTGATTATTCAAGCATTGTTCACAAACCTCGACTCGATTTTCCATTCACGCCTCGTCGGGGAAGAACGACCCGAGTCCGGTTTTAAACTTTGTGGATAACAAAGTGAGAAACCGATACTTCCGGTAATGCTATACTACTATTATTGATATTATCCTATTTGTTATATATTTATATATTTATTTATATTTATATAGTAAAAGGTAGAAATCAATGGTCCATAGAAAATGAGAGTCTTTGGTAGGGTTAATACACAAATATGTTACTAAAGTTTGTCAAAATGTTCACCTAAGTTACTAAAGTTTTTTCTGTTATAAAAAGATTACTCAAGTATGCGGATTTATCATTTGGGTTACTCAACCTTTAAAACAGTTACAAAGAGGTTACTTAACTATACAGATTTATTTTTTGGGTTACTGAACCTTTTCAAAGAGGCTTATTATTTGGCCTATTTACCCTTAAAAAATTGACTTGCATACTTGAGTAAACTTGAGTAACCTTTTTGTAATAAAAAAACTTTAGTAACTTAGGTGAACATTTAGGCAAACTTTAGTAACATTTTTATGTATTAACCCTCTTTGGTATTGTATGTGGAATATCTTGTTGTCTGCTTTCCCAAACTATTTGATTTTTCATGAAGTTCGTTGATTGTTCCAAATGGTAGGCGTATTCTTCAGCATTTCTGAACTGATTACTCAAAGTGTCTTTCAATGTAGCCTCCATTCTTGCACCATCAAAGATAGTTGAAACTCGTTTGTCAAGATTCTAAAACTCTGCAATCAACTCAGGTGTTTCATCTTCAGGAATCACCTCATCTTCATCAATAACATTCTCCTCTTCCCATGTATCCCATTCTTGTTGTTGACTTTGTTGTTTAGATACATATTTTGTAGAGTCTTTACTTGAATGCTTTGACAAAGAACCTCTTGCAGACTTTGATCTTTTTGACCCCTTACTTCTTTTCACTCTTTTCTCCCCCTCAGAAGGAGCATCATCGTCTTGATGTACATCATGTTGTGAGTGAAAATCATCTTCCCTGCAAAAAGAACAAGAAGGAGAAGACTTTTCAAAGTTACGACTCCATGCCTCCTACTATTCAATATCATTAGCTCGATCTTGAAGACTTCTCTTTAACTTCAAATACATATGATATTGAAGAGCAGCTGATGAATCTGTTTTGGTTGATGTGGTTGTAGTTGGATGAACATGAATACATTAGATTGTACATAACTTTTGAAAAGTTCTTCTATGATCGCTGGAGCGTATGCATTAAATTCCTGAGAAACAAGAGCAGGTACTTCTGATTGGAAGGCATCACGATCTTCAATGATTGTGTTAGCTATACATGGTTTAAAGTTATATTCAATTAAATCATTTGTAACTTTCTTAGCAATTTGTGGAACAATCTCATGTAGAATGTCATCAATCTTATTATGAGTTTCCTAGAATTTTGCAGTTGTCACACACTTTCTTTCCATGTCTTGAATCATATAACCTTGACGCCTACACATCCTGCGAAGCGCACCTGGAAGATGAGAGTATTTGCTGGAAATTCGTTTCTTGACTTGTGAATGTTTTGAGGTGGTGATAATTGGTATTGAAACAATATCCGTCTATTCCCTGATCAAATTTCTCGTCTGAGAAATGATTTCTCACTTGGGAAACTAGGTTGGTGTGCGGACCCAATTGTGTCTGATTCTCTGGTATATGCTTAAATACACATACCTTTATCTCAATAAAACGAGCTTAATTAACCAAAAAACGGACATAAAATGACAAATATATGCTTGTTTGCTGTTTATATACTGTGTAGGTAAGGGATATTCACAAAAAGACCGCAAAAACGATAGCCCAAAACTGACAAAACCAAGCACTGGGAGATGAGAAAAAGAGCGTGGAAAACCGATTGCCGAAGCATATGCATCCTTAGTTAGGCACAACCCAACTGTAACACCCAAAATTGTGTCGCAAACGGAAATGTGTCGGGCGGCGTTACTTCATAATACACAACGCTTGATACAATGAGAACGACCTTCTAAATGTGTCGTTTGAAAGTAATTCGTGATTTCCTTGGAAAATTGATTTAACAGTTTGTCCCATTAATTGCTTCACAATGAAAAGCTTGAAAGCGATACAATGAGTTTTGATTCATTTGTATGTAAGTAGAAACTCATGAATGAAAATCTTGTCATTTTGACTCCTAGGCACATCAAGTAAAGCCAAGGCATCTAATTCACCTGAGAAAATCTATGCTTAAAAGTGTCATCATTATAGTTGAGTGGGTTCTTAGGTTTTTGTAGTATAAATCTGTCTGAACCCAAAGTTCCGTAAAGTAGGTATGAACCGTTTAAAAATCCTTAAATGTTGTCTTCCAAAATTGTATGTATGATTTTAAGAAATCAAAATATTGTTAAAGACACATGCCTTATGACCATTAAATCTACCAAATAGTCACCAAATCGTATGTATAGTTGAACCACCTTTGTTCAAAGTATGTATTGCCACTTTATTCAAGACAACACGCAAGTATTCATGTATATGTATTGTTGGCCCTGTAGACCCAACCAATCGTATTCCGACCTGTTATAACGTTCGTTTGTCCCATGTGTAGCTAATATCCCGATACGGGGATTGTCAAATCCGAATAGAATCTATTTTATAAACATGTCGCGTGGACCAACATGCTATAAATGTTCGTTTGCCTAGTGATAGTAATCACTCCGAACGGGGATTCACACCCCGAAGTTAATCTATTTCATAACATTTCTCGCGCTCACCTCCAACGTGATTTACAGTTCATGAAGCTGTGAAGTATACTTGTATGTACCCATGCTCGGTGTCCCTCCAAGAGACCGCATTTATTTAAAAATATTGTACTCCCGTTCCGGTGTCCCCTCCAAGAACTACACGGGAAAATAATGTAAAGAATATTGTACTACCGTAACCGGTGTCCCCTCCAAAGATCACCCGGGGATTAATGTTGTTATTATCAGTTCTATATCGCTTAATCTAATCCGTTAATCATTTCAATAAGTAAAAGTTTGCACAATTCAGTCCAAAAATGAAGTCAAGTAATGTATCCCATTACGAGCTATATGAAATGAGTATGTAAACAATTTGTAATCAATTCATGTAAAAGCATTTGCAAAGAGCATGTTCTCACCCTAGATAATTATATGTTAAAAACAAGTAATCGTAGGGCTATAAACTTCACACTGCTGTTGTTGAACGATTTGCAGAACTGCACATTATTAAGCACACCACATACGGATAAAACGGAACGGCTCGATCAAAAGGTTGCAGCTTAACTCAAACTGCTAAGTCCCAATAGCTAGGATAATGAATTTGGGGTTTCCAATGTGTATAGTACCTCTAACGCTCACCGTTGAGAAAAGATTTAGATTTCAAGTTGTAGTAGTTTGGTGGTTGGTTAAATAAAATAAATCAAAAGTAAACGCGAAGTGTGTAATATATGTCGTATATATCACTTATGAAAAATAACAATTATATAACTCATACCGTGAATTATATGACAAAGACAAACAATCCAAGGATTAATATGAAGTGTATAATAATACCTTTGAATTATTAGATGAAGGAAGTGCGAGTAAATATTTTTAAAACCTAAACACCGTTTGGACTGTTTTGGGAAATGTCACCACTTAATTAAATAAATGGTTCTTGTATAACAGTAAACACATGTTTTAAAGTCTTTACTTTGTCCATTAATCGGGAATTATAAAATAATATTTTATAATTTAGTATGCGTTTCCTCGACGGGTCTTAGTTAAACTAGTTGTCTCATTTACAAAAACGCTGTAGTTCTTCGTTCGTTTATCTGGTTATTGTATTAATTACAAAATTAACGATCTTAAGGACTATATAACTTCGTTTTTTATCGTTTCTTCTTATAATAATAAATATTATAACCAAAATTTATTAATATATAAACTTTCTTATAATTTCGGCAATGAACTATTCGTTATACCAAGTCTTACCATTTGTCGGCATAATCTTCATCGTTTTCCCTTACTCAATATGTTGCAATTATTCGCGTTTCAATATTTCAAACACCCGCGTGTTTTAGATATAATATATATATATATATATATATATATATATATATATATTATATTTATATCCTATATATATATATATTATATATATTATATTTTTGTATGTTGTTATATCTAAACTAAACAAAATAATTATTATTACATTTATTTAACCATTTAAACCACCATCCGGTTTTATGTTTATTAAATCTTACGATGTATTTATTAGTTGATTTATTATATAAACCAAACGCCCCTTATCCTTGATTTCTAATCCATCCAAACACACCAAACTATAAGTTTTATACTATTCCAAACGCACTCCTAAACATGCTGCTGAACCCTCCAAACGCACCCCTCTTGGTGCTCTTACAATCAAACCAAAACACAATCTATGGTGTTTACAAGCCGCAACCAAACGCATCCTTGTCTATGTACAACAACCAAACGCACCCTTATTCGCTGAACTCAGATCCAAACGCACTCTTATGGTGTGATACGGAAAACTAAACGCACCTTGTTGCGTGTTTATGAATAAATCAAACGCACCCTTGCTGGTGCCTAATAAACCAACGCATCCTTTTGATTTACACAGCCAAACGCACCCTCTTTCATTTATAACAAAACCAAACGCATCCTTTCGTTTCTATATAATATTACCCAAACGCTCCCTAATTCGGTTGACAAACAAACCCAACGGCACCTTGTCGGTCATAAAACCGACCTAAAAGCACTGCGTGTGTGGTGAACAGTAACGACGCACCGTGTTGGTGAATATCAGTTCAATCGCACCCTCTTATGCGTGTTCAGAGCAACTCCAACCCCACACACCCCTATTTTGTATCAAAACCAACCGAACGCACACTAGTCTTGTATAAACAAAACTAAACGCTCCTGCTGCTAAACCCGCAACCAAACGCACCCTAACTTGGTTCTAAGACAAACCCAATGCACCCTTTTTGGTTCTAGGAGACAACAACGCACCCTTGTTGGTGCTACGGTGGAGTGGCATGGCTGACGGGTGAGATGGTGCGGCTGAGGTAGGTGGTGGGGGGCGGCTTTCCGTGGAGGTGGACGGTGGTGAAGTGGTGTTGTTCGTGGTGGTGATGTTTGATGATGATGATTTGAGTGGATGATGGTGGTGGTCGTTATGGTTGGCGTCGGTGGTGGATGGACGAGGTGATGGGGATTATGCGGTTTGGCGTCGAGTGGGGTGTGGTGTGCGGGTAGATCGGAAGGTAGATCTACGTTTTATAAAATTTTGTGCTGTGGCCGGTGGAGGCGGGGGTTGTCGGAAATGGCCAGATAAATTATGGCGGCTCGGCGGGTGGAGCTCGCCGGAAAAGATGAGAGGGAGAGAGTGTTTATGTGTGTGTTATATCTCACAAAATGAAAAAAAAAATAACTTATATATATATATATATATATATATATATATATATATATATATATATATATATATATATGATTTTATATTTATTATAGTTTATATATTTGTATATATATATATATATATATAAGTTTAAAAACAAAGTGTAAGGTGTGTAATAGTCTAGGGTGTTTCATGTAAACATTACTAGAGGGATCAAAGATGTAATTTTTGTTAATTTATGGTTTGGGACTCGTTTAGACCACTTAACGGACGATTCAAAACACGAAACTTGCGTTATTGCGTTCCAAATAATTTTTCTCATAAAACGAGTATTTCACTCGAGACTATTTTCTTAACGTTTTTTAAAATTTATTTAAAACGTATATTATTTATTTGTATATTACTGATAAACTTTGTCCGTAAAATGATCTTTTACTTGAATATTTGCGTCTTTAACAAACGTTACTAAATATAATGATAACTAATTTATTAAATATATTTATTTAATAAAAAGTGTTAATTAAATATTATTTAATTATTTTCCGTTGAGTTACGCGTGTGTTCTTGATTTTAAATATTGCGAGGGCATTTAGGTCATTTTCTGTTTGTTTCCGGGTCTCTGGCAAAACTAAACAGTTGTTCGGAATGTCGTTTTACATCAAATTGCTTAGAGTCCGAGTCGTGAAAACGTGATTTTAGTGGTTTAGTTTTTGATAAGTCAGACTTTATGAATAATATATATCTTTTTCGTTTTCAAGTCAAATAAGTTAAAAAAAAAATAACTGGCAATGAGAGTTGTAATAATAAAAATATGATTTATTATTAAAATACGTTCGAAAATTTTAACGGTCACGCAAGGTAATCGCTTTTATGTGACAATAAATGACAAAAAGTCAAAAAGTCAAAGTCAGGACCAAAAAGTCCAAAGGCGTAAAATAGTCATTTTAAAATATTCATAAATTATCGAATGTATACAGTGCCTACCCCTTAAAGAAATCTCGTCCCGATATTAAATTTGTGTTAACTGTTTCTGTGACCAAGAAAAGATTTAAGATTTAATAATCCAGCTCTAAATAAGACGCTGATAACTTTATTCAGCAAAATTCGGTGTTTCGACTCAATATACCAAAATTTTTGGCTAGGTTTGACCAGGATATTTAATCCATCAAAATAGGTATCTCAAAAATATCATAACAGATCTTATGACTGATATAACCGCGTCACGAAGAAAGTCTCTTAATAGTGAAAACATCGAAGGAGAAAGTGTAGTCGCGTAAGTATGTTTGTAGACACTTTTGAATGTTCCAGGACAAAGTCTCATTTCTGATATCTGTAACGTTCGATGATTAATAACGGACGAAGCTAATTGAAGTAAGTATCCAACTTACTTAGGCAGTACTAGGATGTATCGCGACCTAAGTCTTCGTACTAGTGGCCCGTAATGAATAGTCCGACTATCTCTTTCATCGATAGGTGTTTATCTGGTTTAAGGGGGGTCCTGCACTACCTATTGGAATAAAGTTGTAAAGCTGGGATCCGCTCCATGACCAATCAACAGAAACCCTAAAACGACAATATAACTATAAACAAACGTGTAGATGGATGCGAGGATGGGGACATTTCAAGGACGTATCTCCAGAATCAAGTTTACAAATGGGAGGAGCTCGCGGAAAAGCTTATGCGATGGACGGCGGATTATGGTACTCAGTCGTTAGTTCGAAGATGAATCAACTCCATTAGCTCAAGTGTGTAACAAGTCTGTTAGTTCCACGAACAGTTCGTTGATCGCTGAGGAATGGAGCTGACGCGGCCAAAAGTAATAACTTAAGAATTGAGATAAGGTAGTTCCAAGTGAGGCCTTAAGATTCTGCTGAGTGGTAAGACACGATTGTGTTTCTAGATCTTCTTAACGGGTTCTGGTGGTAATGTTGTGGTTTGAGGGGTTATACTCGTCTCATATCGGGATACATTAAGGCACCACTTCATTTATAATAATTTACTTACATAAAGGAGGTTACGTCCTAATTTATTGTAAGTAAGAAATGATAACTTATGGTTTCAGGGATTTACAATTTCTATATTTTAACTGAAGAGGCGTCCAATCCTTTCAAATAATGAGATTATAAAATCAATTATACTTAATATATTTACAATGACAATACGTACTCACATTACCTTCAAGGTGATGGAATAAATGAATCAATGCTGTCTGTGCTTTAATGAGTATGGGATGCGAGTGTTGTTTAAAACCGTCTTCGGAGACGGGGAGTAAAAAAACTACAAGGGATATCGACATAGAGTTCTAGATTGTTTTGAGTTACTCGGTTAGAGTAAACAAGTAATAATCTCTATGAACGATTGTCAAAATATAGATTTATTCTTTCTATCCTCCTATTACAGTAGTTTCCGCCCCATACATGACTTGTAATACATAGATTATACATAATCCCATGTTAACAGAACTGTCGAGGGGTTTACCTAGCAATTATCATATCATATTGATTCATAAATAATTCCATGTAAAACTAATAACAATTATGTCAGTATCCGCGTAATACGATATTGTAATTAAAGTTAATGACGAAATAATATTCTTAGAGACCATTGTTTAATGGCAATGTTCTTGAGATCGAAATGAGACCATTGTGCAATCACAAGGTCTAAGAAGTAAAATGGACATGTGTATACTTACATATGTCTGAGGTATAATTGAGACCATTTGTGCAATCTCACAAATGTCTAAGAGTAAATGAGGACCATTGTGTAACTTACAATGTCTGAGGTATAAATGAGACCTTGTGCCAAATCACATGTCTAAGAAATGTTCTAGTATTTATATAATTAACTCTTATATAAATAAACGTACGATATACGCAAAAGGAATGCAAGCATATATATTATATATATGTATGTCATGTAAGCACTTAAGGTAACAAGTAACCTAAGCAAGTAAGCAAGTAGTGTGTATGCACTTTGAAAATGTTTGCTGTGATGCAATGCTTGTGAAAACGGTTATAGTCTAGGGTAAAATATGCAACCTAGTTCCCTATAACCAGTGCTCTGATACCAATCTGTAACACCCCCAAAAATATATGTCGCAGCGGAAATGTGTCCGGGGGCGTTACTTCATAATACACAGCGCTAGATACAAGAGAACGACCTCTAAATGTGTCGTTTGAAAAGTAATCTCGTTGATTTCCTTGAAATTGATATAACATTTGTCCCATAATTGCATCACAATGAAAAGCTTGAAAGCGATACAACGAGATTTGATCATTTGTATGTAAGTAGAAATCCATGAATGAAATCTTGTCAATTTAGACTCCAATGCACATCAAGTAAGCCAAGCATCTAATTCACCTGAGAAAAACATGCTTAAAAGTGTCAACATTAAAGTTGGTGAGTTCATAGGTTTTGTAAGTATAAATGTTGAACACAAATTCCGTAACAGTAAGTACTGACCGTTTTAAATCACTTAATTGTTCTTCCAAAATGGATGTTGATTTTTAGATAATCAAAAATTGTAAAGCAGCATGTCCATTAAATCCCAAATAGTCATATAAAAACGTCTGTATAGTTGAACCACCTTCTGTTCAAGTTATGTATTTCAACTTATTCAGACTCAACGCGCAAGATATTCTATGTATATGGTATTGTTGGCCCTGTTAGACCCAAACAATGTATTCCAGACATGTTATAACGGTCATTTGCCCAGTGATAGTTAATCACCGATCGAGGATTGTCAATCCCGAATAGATCTATTTTATAACATTCGTGTGGACAACATGCTATAACATTCGTTTGCCCAGTGATAGCTAATCACCCGAACGGGGATTCACACCCGAATAGATCTATTTCATAACATTCGCGCTCACCCTCCAAGTGATTTACAGTTCATGAAGTTGTGACGTAGACTTGTATGTACCCATCACAGGTGTCCCCTCCAAGAACACCCAGGCATTTATTTAAAGAATATGTACTCCCATTACCGGTGTCCCCTCCAAGAACACCCGGGCAGTAATGTAAAGAATATGTACTCCCGTTACCGGTGTCCCCTCCAAGAACACCCGGGCAGTAATGTTGTTGTTATCAGTTCAATCCGCTTAAACTAACCCGTAATCATTTCAAAAGTAAAGTATTCATTCATGTCAAAAAATGAAGTCAAGTAATGTATCCAAATCGCTGAGCTTATATTAAATGAGTAGGTAAACCCAATTTGTAATTCATACCATGTATAATGCATTTGCCAAACACTAGTCATGTTCTCACCCTAAAAATATATGTAAAACAAGTAAAACATAGGGCTATAAACTCACATTGATGTTGTAGAATGATTTGCAGAACTGCACATATTAAGCACAACACAAACGGAAAATCGGAACGGCTCGATCAAGAAGTTGCAGCTTATATCAACTGCTAAGTCCCACTAGCCTAGGATAATGAGTTTGGGTTTCCCGATGGATAGTCGCCTCAACGCGACACGTTGAGAAATGATTTAGATTTCAAGTTGTAGTAGTTTGGTGGTTGGTTAAATAAAATAAATCGAAACTAAACGCGAAGTGTGTAATATATGTCGTCTATATCAACTTATTGAAAAATAAACAATTATATAACTCAGAACCGTGAATTATATGACAAAGACAAACAATCCAAAGATTAATATGAAATGTATAATACTTTGCAAGTATTATATAAGAAGTGCGAGTAAATAAATTAAAACCAAAACGTTCTGGACATTGTTTTCGGATTCTCACCACTTAATTAATAAATAGTTTCTGGTATAACAAGTAAAAACATCTTGGTTTTAAAAGTCTTTACCTTTGTCAATTAATCGGGGAATTATAAATTAATATTTTTATTATTTAGTATTCGTTTCCTCGACGGGTCTTAGTTTAAAACTTTGTCTCTTTTTCAATAAGTGTAGTTCTCGTTCGTTTATCTGGTTATTGTATAATTACAAATTAACGATCTTAAGACTATGTAACTTCATCTTTTATCGGTTTTTCTAAAATAATAAAAATTATATTGAAATTTATTAAGTATATAACTTTTTATAATTTCGGCGTGAACTATTCGTTATACCACGTTTTCACATTTTCGCAAAAAAACTCTAACGTTTTCCCTTACTCAATTCTGTTGTCAATTATTTGAGTTTCCAATATTTCAAAACACCGATGTTTTTGTTATATATATATATGATAGATATATATATAGTATATCATATATTATGATATTGTTATTATATCTAAACTAAACAAAATAATTAATATTACATTTATTTAACCATTTAAACCACCATCCGGTTTTATGTTTATTAAATCTTACGATGTATTTATTAGTTGATTTATTATATAAACCAAACGCCCCTTATCTTGCTTCTAACCAACCAAACACACCCCTATCAGTGTTTCTGCTATACCAAACGCACCCTAACCATGGCTGCTAAACCCCAAACACACCCTATGACTGTTTACAGCCAACCAAACGCATCCTTGTCTATGTACAACAACCAAACGCACCCTTATTCACTGAACTCAGATCCAAACGCACTCTTATGGTGTGATACGGACAACCAAACGCACCTTGTCAGTGCGTGTTTATTACAAATAAATCACATCGCACCCTTTGCTGGTGCCTAATAAACCAACGACCCTTTTGATTTTACTACACCAATCGCTCCCTCTTTCGTTTATAACAAAACCAAACGTACCCTATTCGGTGACAACAAACCAACGCACCCTAGTCGGTCATAAACACGAACCAAACGCACTCATGTGCTGGTGAACAGTAAACCGACGTACCCTTGTTGGTGAATATTAGTCAAACGCACCCAAACTTGGTTCTAAGACAAACCCAATGCACCCTTTTTGGTTCTGAGGAAAACCAACGTACCCTATGTGGTGCTACGGTGGGGGTGGCACGGCTGCGGTGGAGATGGTGCGGCTGAGGTGGTGGTGGTGGCGGCGTGGAGGTGACGGTGGTGAGGTGGTGTTGATCGTGGTGGAGATGTTATGATGATGATGATGATGTGATGATTGGTGGTGGTGTTTATGGTGCGTCGGTAGTGATGACCGAGGGTGATGGTGTCGGGACTGGTGGGGTGGCGCGTGGCGTTAGAGTGGAGGTAGTGGAGTCGGGTAGATCGGATACCGGTGATCTTCGTTTTTATAAATTTTTGGGTGGCGTGGCCTGCGGTAGCCGAAATTTGGCAGGAAAGATGGCGGCGGCTGGTGCGGAGCTCGCCCCGAAAAAATGAGAGGGAGAGAGTGTTTTTGTGTTGTGTTTATATCACACAAAAATGAAAAAAAAAAAATAATAATAACTTATATATATATTTGTATATTAGTATATATATTTATATATATATATATATATATTTTTATATTATATTATGTATACATAAAAGTTTAATAACAAAGGTTTGTGTGTAAATAGTCTAGGTGTGTTTCAGGTATAAATTACTAGTGGGACCACATAGATTGTAAGTTTTGTTTAATTTATGGTACGGACTCGTATTGGACACATCTTATGGGATTCCCAAATCACGAAACTTCGCGTCTCATTGCGTTCCAATATATTTTTTCACAAAAACGGTATTCACTCGACTATTTTCTTAAAGTTTTATAAATTTATTTAAAAGTTTATTATTTTATAGTATATTACTGATAAACGTTGTCCGGTAAAAATGATCTTTTACTCGATTATTTGCGTCTTTAACTAACGTTTACTGTTATATAATGATAACTAATTTATTAAATATTTTTATTTAATAAAAAGGTTAATTTAAATATTATTCTATTTATTTCTGTTGTTACTCGTTGTTCTTTGATTTTAATCTTGCTGAGGGTATTATTAGGTCATTTTCTGCTTATTCCGAGTCTCGGGCAAAACTGAAAAGTTGTCACGGGAATGTCGTTTTATCAAATTCCTTTAGAGGTCCGAGTCAAGGAAACTGAAGATAAGATTTTCCTAGGGGAACTAGGTGGTGTGGGAATTGTTGTCTGCGTCTCTGGTATGTGCTTAAATACACATACCTTTATCTCAATAAAACGAGCTTAATTAACCAAAAACGGACATAAAATGCCAAATATATGCTTGTTTTGCGTTATGTACTGTGCAGGTAACGGATATTCACAAAAAGACAAAAACAAAGCCAAAACAGACAAAACCAAGCACAGGAATGAAAAGAGCGTGGAAAACCGAAGCTAAAGGCATATGCATCTTAGTAGGCCAACCCAACCCAAGTTAATGGGCCAAGTCGGTCCGTTAAGCTTTTAAAACTAGCCCATTTCTCAAAAAGAGCCCATTAACCACTTAACCATACTACCGTTAAATCCATTTCACCACCAGTCCTAACACCTTACCCCGTTAGTCCCCAAGGACTAACACCGTCAGTCCCTACACTTTAAAATAACTAACGCCCGTTATCCCTTCTTCCAGAATTTGAATTATATTAAAATAATCCAAGATAGGGCGCCAAGAACCAAAACAGGGCAAACCCACCCCTTCCATTGTTTTAAACGATCACAAGCACCCATACATCATCCTGACACACGCCCATGCCACGTTGGCAGATTCAAGGCCTCCTATTGGACAAGAAAAACGCGTCATCAGTCAAAGGGAAAGAATCAAAGCATTTAAGGCACGGTTACGATTGATTGGCAATGATTAGAGCTTTCCATAAGTGAATATGGAATGATTGGAAGAATTGAAGGCTTAGGCGGTTTTGACCTCACAAGGATAAGCACAACATTCCCCTATAAATAGGGGATGAAATCACACAGAGGAGGAGTAGTTTTTGCTTATTTTTCAGCTTATTTGTCATTTACTTTTATGCAATTTACTTTTAAGAGTTTTGTAATCCTTTATCATTAATAAAATTCAGTTTTACTCCAAATTTGTTCTTAAATTCTGTTTTTACCCTTGATGCAAAAGTTCTTATGATGTGTTTTGATATTTCTTAAAGCTTTTATAAGCTCCTGTTACTGTTCCATTACTTAAACAGATAAGCTCCTCCATAGCTAAATCTGTTAAGCCTTTATATGCTCTCAACTAAAATTCAGCCAAATAATATCTTATGTAGATGATAATCCAAACCTGGATGGGCTTATGGCTTTTTACTAGCTTATCTAAAATAAGCAGGAGCTTGTAGACCAGCTTCTAAAAGCTTATTGCCCTTGTTTGAGCAAAGGAATAAGGTGTGTTGCATTTTTCATTCAAAAAGCTTATTTTGTCATTTTCTTATTCAAGTGCTTATTTACTTCTTATTTAGCGCTTATTGTTGGTTAATGTTGCTTATTATTGCTCAATATAGTCTGTTTATGATTTAGAAGTCATTAGTCTTTGTTTTGATATTAAACTGTCAAGTTTAGCTTAAACCAGCTTATTTGGTTTGCTTATTATCGAGTGCTTATTTGTGGTTGAAATTTGCTTATTAGTTTCTAATATACTTAGTTAAACATCTGTTTTCAAGAATTTTAGCTTAAAAAGTCCTAATCAAGCTCAAAATGAGTTTTCAAGAATTTAAAGGGGTGTTTGGCACAAGTAGTACTAGCTATGTTAGTACTGCTAGTTAGCCTTTTGACCCATAAGCCAACTTTGGTAAGCTATTAAAAGGCCTTTAGGTCAGTTTGTTTAAGCTTTTAAGTTTTAAAACTCAGTTTTAAGGTTTAAACTATAAGTAGTATGCATTTGTGGGTTTATTTCTTTCTTAAACTGCTCATATCTGATTCTTGCTTAAAAGTCATTTTGGTGTCTTGTTTAAGTTTCATTTCAGTCTCAAAATGCACTAGTTTGAGTTGGTTTTAACCCTGCACTTGTTCTTCATAGTTAATTCATAATCTGTCATTTTAGTTTTTAGTTTTCTTAGTTTAAGTGCTAAAAGCCTATTTTTAATACTAAATTTAAGTTAGTTATAGTTTGATTCAAGACCTGAAAATCAAAGCACAAGCTCATTGGCTGATAAGCTAATTCTGTTTGGGCTTTTCATGGTCTTAAAACAGCTTATACTAGCTAAATTTTAGGACTGCTAGTAGCCATTTGAGCCTTAAAATCCATAAAAACTAAAGATATGTTCTGCTATTTTGCTTATCAGCTTATTCTGCTTATTGAACATGCTTATTTTCTGTTTAAGTTTGCTTATTAAGTCTAGTATAGGTCAAGTCTTAGCTTATTATTAAGTTTGAGAAAAAGTTATTTTACAAAAAGTGCTTATTTAAGTTTATTAGTTAAGTGTTTAAAAAAGAAAAAAAATAAAAAGGTAAGGGGTTGGGAGCACCAAGGAGGACTCGAACCCGAGACCTCGACCTAGCACTCGACCAACACCCTCACCCTTTTACCATCTGCGCCCTTGGGACTTTTCTGAAAGTCTTTGGGATGCAATTGGTTTTAAGGTGTTTTTAACCAATAAGTTTTATAAGTTGTTTGGCTTATATAAGCAGTTTTTCAAAAGTCTTATTTTTATTACATTCTGCATCACTTAAAGTATTTTCCTTGATTTTTTTAGAATTTTAGAATTTAGTTTAATATTTTTAATAATAATTTTAGATTAAAACTGTTTTTAATTCATAATAAATTAAATAAAATTCATAAAAATATTATTCTTTTTTCTAAAATTTTCTTTTATCATTTAGGACTTTTAAAAATTAAATTTGCTTTTCTAGGGTTAAAATTTGATGTTTTAGGTTTTTAGGTTACGTTTCTAAAATCCCGTTAACATTTTTTGTGTTTAATTCGTATTCGCTATAATTGTTGCTTGTTTTTATTTGTTATTTGCTTTGTATTTGT
>BQNB010119520.1:9216-20799 GCA_026074375.1 Tanacetum coccineum
TTATTGTAACCAACATTTGGATTTGAATGGCGCAAAAGTTAAAGGCATAAAGTTAAATTCGGAGCTGCTGGAGTAACCTCCACTAAAAATGGATTTTCTGGAGTTCTATAAGGAGTTAGGCTGAATTTTTTGGAGGAAGTGCAAAACTCATGGGGCTAAAATTTCTTCAACTGGAGCTCAGATTGGGGAAGACTCCTTCTAGGAGTTTCAGGCCCGTCAAGTCAGCTGAAATTTTATGGCAGTTTTGGGCTTCAAGTGCATTAGGGGTTTCACTTGCTCATGATGGTTCTTGGAGCAAGTGGGAGCCCTCCTTGTGGTTGTGTGGTTAACCCTTAGTTGACTTCTTGGTTCTCGTGATGGCTCACGAAACCAAGCATAGGTTTTTCATCGGTTGAGGCTTTGCATACTTGTGGTTGTGTTTGTTTGTTTGTTTGCTTTTATATATGTTTGGAATGTATATAAACATGCAAATGATTTTATAAAACAAAAATAAAACACAAACCAATTTTTTTTAGAAACTAAATCATTGATTTAGTTTAAAGTTTAAATATGATTTGAAACTAAACACTTGTTTTTTATATAAATAACACTAAATAAATGTTATGATTGTTATTTAATTTATGTATTGTTCAAACTAATATTTATTCCACCTAGGTTATATATATTAGTCATGAAAATGAACAACTTGACACACATAAAAACAAGTATTAGACTTAAGTTAAAAATAGTTTTTTAACTTGTGCTACGAAGGATGAATGCATGCTTCCTCGTACACACTTTTTTGATCATGTATTTATCAAAAATAATACCCGTCAAATTTAAGTCATGCCGTCCAATTGGTTGAGAACACTTGCATTTGCTCTTCACTCTGCGTGAGACGTAGGTGAAGTGTAACCCAAGGTGATTATTCTCTATGCGTGAGACCTAGATATATTCTCACATGTTCTCGCATTGGATGACTTAATCGAGTTAAGCAGGTGAGACCTTGGCTCGAGGCAAGGATGGGACTAAACATGCCAGCTTGACATTGTTTCTTCGGTTACAAATGTCATGAGTCCCATATGGTCTAAGAATTGCACAGGTTTTTGCAATTGGTAAACGTTACCTACCTATTGAATCTATCATTGCTAGCAGATCAACTGATGTGATGGTGGAACCTCAATGAGGATCTTAGCCTTTTGTGATGGTGGAACCTCAATGAGGATCTTAGCCTTTTTGTAAAATTAATTATTTTAATATTGTAAACTTAGGTAGTTAATTTTAAAAGGATAATTATCGAAAATACTAAAACAAACTTTGTATTTTCTATTAATGCATTTATGCAACACAAACCGTAAACAAAAGTTTGTTTCTTTTCTTTGTTAGAGGAAGACAAACTAAGTCTTCTTTCTTTGTAAGATAAAGACTTATTCCTATCCTTTCTACATGTATGAGAATGCTATTATAGGAACACTTGAATTTTCCAATCCTAATCAAACTCAAAGCATACTTACTCGAGAAATCGTATTGTCTTGTAAAAAGTCAAACGATAAAGGTACATGGTTTGACATCTTATTTGGGATGACTAGAGACATCTTTCTATAGCCACCAAATGATACATCTTAAAGGGTCTCAAGAAATAGTATGAGTTTTAATTAATTAGAAATGGAAATTTTAATAAATCGCGAAAGAGAAAATGAAATTACTAGCATGTTTTCTAGTAGTTTTACTTAACTCAATAAATTCCTTAAGATACTACACACCCTTTGTAACACCCCCAAATTGGGTCGTAGCGGAATAAGGGTCCAGAGCGTGTTACTTCATAGATCAATAACACAAGATATATATGAACGTCAGAAAGTCGTTTTTTGAAACCGATACTTTGAATTACAAAGTATTTGTTACAAAGCCCGAAGTTAGCTTCCCACTTGTTACTTTGTTTTAAAATACAAAGATTTCTAACCCATAACAGATATACAAAATGTAATGCGACAAAATCTTTAATGCATGATATCCAAATCAAAACCACCAATGTATCCCTATGTATCCCTTGCACCTCGTGCTTATTGACCTCCTGAAAAACATTGCTTTAAAACGTCAACAATAATGTTGGTGAATTCATAGGTTTGATAAATCGTATATTGTAGGACCACAAGATTTCCGCATGTGTATGAAAAATGCAAAACACTGCATACATCATATAAATGTAATTACGTTGCCCTAAGCTCATGACACTGAAGCTCGACATAAATGAATACCATATAAATGGCCTACATTGCCCGTGATGATGTTCTAACCCGCAACATCCTATGTTCGACATGGTATACGTTCGTTTTCCTAGTGATAGCTAATCACCCGAACGGGGATGTCAATCCCAATAGATCTATTCATAACATTCACGCTCACAATCCAGTAACTGACAGTTCATGATAATGGGCTCAACTAGGGTTATCGCTACTTAGGCAACACGTAATCATAATGTAAAACTTAACCACTTGTGTCCAATTGTAAAACAATGTGTTTCTCACCCCAATACGTTATAACACTAATACATGTAAAATGTGGGCTATAAAACTCACTTGAGGGAGGTATATCATAGATAACATGCGTCACGGTAATGATCGAATGCAACCTAATCCAATATAGGTCGTATAAGTACTAATCACATTGGGTAACTACTACCATGTATATTTTATATAGCATAATCACCATCTAATTGTTTTAGTGAAATCATATTTATTAAGTTTAAACGTTTATAATATACTTTGGTAAAAAATGAATAACTTTCACGTTTCAAGCTGTTTCTTGTGTTTCTTATGTTCCCATGCTTCGTATTAAGACGAAGTTATCATATATTTGACCATTTCCTATATTTTTATGTCCTATGTCATGAACAAGTGTTTGTACTGTTTCATACAGTTATAAACTTATTTTTTATAACTTTAATTTTAGTATAACTAGTAATGTCGTATTTTATTCGTTATAGTCCGTTTTTTAGCGTTTTCTTGCGAGTACGTTCTTTGTTTATTAAAAGTTCTATCATATTAATATGTTTTTAAAATGTTATTTACTGATGTGAATAGTAACTTTTATAAAAATAGTTTTATAAAAGTATTTTTATACATTTAAGTATATAATCTCGCGTAATTCATAACTCTTTCGTTATTGATCCAAAAATTATGATCCGAATTGTATAGTATCCTAAATCATGTGTGATCTGTGAAAATACTAAACTTTTATATATTAGAAAGTTATTTATTAAACTTGTTTTTATAAAATTTACTTTTATAAACACGGTATTAACGTAAAACGTATATTTGCCGTATCTTTTTCGTTATAAGGCGGTTTTTCGAGTTCTTTACATATTTGGAATCATCATGAGGATGGTACTATTCTTTATAAACTTTATAGGCTGTCACCGTACACGAACCAAAATAGCCCCTTTGAAATCATTATGTATACTTATTTATATAACTTATTTTATGTACTTTTCAACCTAGTAAATTACCATAAGTCTTCCACAACTCTTTTTACCCTATGTCATACATATAATAATGTCCATTGTCCATATTTTGTCCACATGAGTCCATGATAACAAGGTTAACAAGCCATTTACAACACTTTTAAATCATAACTTATTAAGTAAACTTTAAAACCCTAATTTGTATATACACTTTTTATACTTAAACCAACATGGTACAACACTTATATATCCATTTTAACATGATATTACCAACAACATAACATATGTAAAAGTGTAAAAAAAAACATGTTCCTCAACAGTAAAAATCCCTTTTACATGTTTAAAAGTATCCTAATGGTGATTTTGCTACATAGAACATATATATACATAAAATCATGAAAATGAAAAGATGAGGGCTTTTAGATAACCTTAGAGTGATGTATGATGATGGAAAATATGATCTAAACCCTTGTTTAGATGAAAAATCCAAGCTTACACAACTTGAAAACCCTAGTTTTCCAAGAAAACCCTAATCTTGCAATACTTGCTTAAATACTTGTAAACCTTTAATCAGCCCTTGCAAACAACTTAAGACATATTAGATATGATGTAGGTATGTGTTTA
This sequence comes from Tanacetum coccineum, assembly GCA_026074375.1. Classification (NCBI taxonomy): domain Eukaryota; kingdom Viridiplantae; phylum Streptophyta; class Magnoliopsida; order Asterales; family Asteraceae; genus Tanacetum; species Tanacetum coccineum. The sequence continues at coordinate 13,283 of BQNB010119520.1, forward strand.
AATGAGGTAGATAAAAGTTTTTGAATTATTTAGGGTAGTTTGGATTTGGCCGTGGATTTTTAAGGCAAAAGAGGAGAGAAAAGTTGATTTTTGTTAAGTGTTATAAGAGTGTGAATGTTACTTTACTAGTATGCAAGACTTATAAGTATAAAAGACTAGTCAAATGTGGCATAGTAAGTCCTAGACAAGATGAGTAAACCTAGGGAAGTCTTTGGTCAAGGTAAGGTCTTTACTTGAAAATGTCTTTAGGTTTAATTGAAATGTGTTGTACAATGTCAAGTTGTAAGATTTTTAGATATTTTTCTTGGTATATCTCTTCAAATTTGGCCATAGATAGATAAATATGATGTTATTTTGTAAATTTTCGGTATTGGGTACAATTGTGGGTATTTATTGAAGCGTAGAAAAGTTTTGGTGGTTCCGGGTATGTCTAAACGTATTTTATCGTGAAACGTAACCAATTTACGTAACCAATAAAAATAAAAATGAACAAAGTTAATAATTATCATCAAAGTAATTACCTAACACTTGCTTGATGTAAACATTTAATTGTTTGATACCCGTTTACATTGAATGATCATTTTTAGCTTACACGATTTAACTTAACGATTATGGTTAAAAGCAAATGCTGACAATACTAAAAATACATAGTGGATTTATTGACGACATCAATGAACCTAAAACATGAGGTGTTATAGTCTCCCCCCGTTAAGTGAGCCTTGTCTTTAAGGCTTAAGACGCAGCACTTGATGACGGTGCGGTCTTTGTGAAGAGGTGTGGGTATTTCTTCCAGAATTGATCCTCGCGTTCCATGTAAACTCAGGACCTCTCTTGGAGTTCCATCGAACCTTGACTAATGGGATGCGGCTTCGCTTCAACCGTTTAACTTCACAATCCATGATCTCTACAGGTTCCTCGACAAACTGAAGCTTGTCATCAAAATGAAGTCCATTTATCGGAACGGATAAGGCATTTTTAATACCAATCCCACATTTACAACAACAAACACCCCATACCTTACTCTCTTTTTTGATTTATTCTTTTCGTCGGCATATCCATTTTTAAGTTGGATACATGAAATGTATTTTGAAAACCCTGCTCAGCTCTTCTGGATGCTCAAGTTGTATGCAACTCTCTAATCCTTTTCTTAACAACCTTGAAATGTCCACAATATACCTCGGGTTTAACTTCCCCCGTTTGCCAAAACGTACGACCCCTTTCCAAGGCAACTGTTAAGCATAACTTTATCGCCCTAACCTAAATTCCATCGCTTTATGCTTTAGTCCGCGGAAACTCTTTTGTCGATCGCGAGAGGCAGCTTGCATTCTCTGCTTGATTTTGATATGTCTTCTTAGAAGTTGTATTTGCCACTATTTCTGGACCAGTGAGTTGAACTTCTCCCCATACCTCAGCCTAATTAAAACGGGGTGAACGGGACACTTCGACCGTAAAGTGCTTCATATGGGTGCGGCCTTGATGCTAGCGTAATTGCTATTGTTATATGAAAACTCGGAATAATGGAAATTGTTAACCCAACCTTCAAAAGTTAATGCACAAGCAACACAACATATCCTTGAGAGTTTGAATAGTCCTCTCGCTTTGCCCGTCTATTTGTGGATTGGTACGCTAGCTCTCTCATTCCAGATAAGTACCTAAAGCATTCTGAAGTGACCTCCAGAAATTTGATGCGAACCTAGGGTCACGATCACCAAATAATCAGAGAGGTTATTCCATGCCTCGTGACCACCTCTTTACGGTACATTTCTTGGCAAAGTTTATCCAATCAGATCAGGTCTCTTCTCATCGGTATAAAGATTACGGACTTAGTGAGTCGGTCGGGACAATCACCCATGGTGTTAATAACCTCTGTGAGACTTAGGAAGCTTCATGACAAAATCCATAGTGATGTTGTCCTATTCCATTGAGGTATATGGGTTATACCTACAATCCTGATGCTTGATGTTATGCCTTGATGGGCACCTAGTCAAAACATTTTTGCTAACATATGGTGGCGATGTTTGCCTTCTATTGGGCCTCCTATATAGCTTTTCATGTCTGATACATCTTTGTCAGAATGGAAATGGATAGAGTATTTTGAACTGGGGGACTCGTGCATGATCATTAGTCCTCAAATCGTCACCCCCCATGAACATGGTAACCAACTCCTGCCATTAAAGCATAGAGTTCCATCCGCACGGGGTTCTAACTTTTCCGTTCTAAATTTCTCTGGATCCTTAGAATTTTCAAGGAACATACCTCCAACATCTTCGTTCTTGATGTTCTCTGGTTTCTGTGCTTTAGTTTGAGCATCCAAAATTTGTTTGGGAAGATTCAAACCTATAGTTATGACTAAGGCTTGAACCCTTAATGGTAGTTCTCGTTCCTTCCTGCTCAAGGCGTTAGCGACAGCATTTTCTTTCCCTAGGTGATAACGAATCTCGCAATCGTAATCACTAAGCAATTCTAACCAACGACGCTGCCTCATATTCAACTCCTTTTGATTAAGAATGTATTGTAAACTCTTGTGATCCGTGAACACCGTACACTTGGTTCCGTACAAATAGTGTCTCCAGAGTTTCAGAGAAAACACTACCGCTTCAAGTTCCAAATCATGAGTCGTATAGTTCTTCTCATGAATTTTCAGTTGGCGTGATGCATAAGCTATCACCTTCTCTCTTTGCATCAACACAACGCCCAAACCTTTGATTGAAGCATCGCATTATACGATAAAATCTTCGCTTCCTTCAAGTAAAGCCAGAATTGGTGCACTACACAACTTCTGCTTCAACAATTGGAATGCTGTTTCTTATTTGTCACCCCACTCAAACTTGACCTTCTTCTGAGTGAGCTTGGTCATTGGTTTGGCAATCTTTAAAAATCCTTCGATGAATCTTCAATAATACCCAGCAAGACCTAAAAATTAACCGATATCATCCGTTTGGTGACATAGGAGAATGCCAATCTTTAATGGATTCGATCTTGGCAGGGTCCACGTGAATACCCTGGCTGTGAATCACGTGACCGAGGAACTATACTTTAGGAATCTAAAATTCACACTTAGAAAGTTGGCATACAACTCCTCTTTCTTAAGCAACTCTAAGATTAACTTAAGGTGTTCTTCGTGTTCTTGCTTGTTCTTTGAATATATCAGAATATCGTCAATAAAGACAATTATGAATTTATCCAAATATGGTTTGCACACCCAATTTATAAGGTCCATGAATACGGCAGGTACGTTTGTCAAACCAAATGGCATAACTTATAATTCATAATGGTCGTAACGGGTTCTAAAAGCGGTCTTCGGAATGTCTTCTTCTTAAACCCTCAGTTGGTGATAACCCGACCTTAGGTCGATCTTTGAGTAGACACTCAACCCTTGAAGCTGATCAAATAAATCATCAATTCTTGGGAGCGGATAACGGTTCTTCACCGTCAGTTTATTCAATTCCCGGTAATCAATGCACATTCGAAACGACCCGTACTTCTTTTTGACAAAAAAGACTGGAGCTCCCCAGGGTGAGGAACTAGGTCTTATAAAGCCTTTGTCAGATAGTTCTTTTAGTTGCTCCGACAACTCTTTCATTTCAGAAGGTGCCAATCGATAAGGCGCCCGAGCTACGGGTGCAGCACCAGGTTTCAAATCGATTTGAAATTCCACTTGTCGAGTCGGAGGAAGACCCGGCAAGTCCTCAGGGAGTACATCAGGAAAATCTCGGACGATTGGTACGTCCTCAAGTCGCTTCTTCTCCGACTTTTCTTCTGTCTCCTTTGTATTAACGTTTGCCAAAAAGACTGGACATCCTTTTAGCATGTATTCTTGTGTTTTGGTGTACGAGATAATGTGCAGACGAGCCTCGTGTCCCTGGTTGTTTCTGTCACCATGAACAATTAATGTTTCATTTCCCTAGGCGATACGAACGATCTTCTTGGCACACACAATGATTGCTGGGTACCCAACCAATCCATACTACTTATATCGTCGAAACTACCAAGTTCTACAGTCATTAAGTCTATGTTGAATGGGTGGTTTAGGATATTTAATGTACAACCCCTAAGGATGGTGTTCAACCTAATTATTCTCTCGTCGGCTAGTTCAACGTCATAATAGTGATCTAATGCAGTTGGTGTGATATCAATTTGGGATCTAAATGCAGTGGATACAAAACTTCTATCGGCACCAGTATCGAATAAGATAGAAGCATAGCGGTTGTTTAGAAGGAACGTACCTGTCATGACGTTTGAGTCTGGGTCAGTCCCTACACGTCCTACCGCATACACCTTCGCTGGAGCATTGCCATTTCTACCTTGGTTACCACGATTGTTGTTGTTCTTTAGCTTTGGACACTCCCTCTTTGAATTGCCCCTGGGGCTCCACACCAAAACAAGTAGGTTCTCTGAACTGACCCGGTGACCTCTGATTGTTTGCATTGTTAGCATTTTACCATATCCTACAGTTCCTACTGGCTAAATATGGCCAACTTTGTTGCATTTGTGTATTTTGAAGCAATAGCCGACATGGTGATAATTTCATTGCGCATAGGGGTTTAGATCCCCCCGTATGGCTTCTTCTTACCAGTCCTTGCAGTGTAGGCCCGGCCAGTGTTCTGCCTCTTGTTCTGTTGTTGTAGTTTGGTGTTCCTTGAGGTGTCCTCAACTTCCTTTTACTTTTATGTCTGGCGTTTTCAGCCATTGTGCAGGATTTTCTTATCCATTAGCTGCTTGCAATATTCAACGCATCTTGCATGTCTTTGGTTGTAGACGCCATACACTCCCATAAATCATGTCGGGAAGGCCTTTGACATATTTTTTATTTTATCAGTTTTCTTCGAGAAGAAACATCCTCCCGTACAACAAAGCTAATTCTAAAGCTGTTGGGTATTGCTTGTCAGTCTGGTACCCTTCACCTTCAGATCCTAAAATATCCATTAGATATAGTTCTTGATTCATTTCGAGGATAGTATTTTCTGTTCTTCATTTTAATGAGTATTTTCCTAAGGCACATACCGTAAGCAGGGCATCATATGACCAATGTTTGACATGAGTGTTCACCATGGTTAAAGCAACTGAATGGAGAGTGCAAGTAGAAAACTTGACTTGATTCTCAATTGTACAATTGCTGATGTGGAAAATAGACTCAATCCTTTCAAACCATTGAGATAGACCGGCAACTCCTTTCGTGCCTTTGAAGTTTAATGGTTGACATTTGAGAAAGTCAATGTAAGTACATTCACGAGCAGCTCATTCTGTCCTTCTAACACCTGTTCCCGAATTATGGCTGTCATCGCAATTGGTACTTCTGTTAGCATCACGTGCTGCCAAAGCGGCAGTAACGCCTTGATCAATCATTGCCTGAAGCTGGGCATTAGTGACAGATGTGGTGTTAGTTGTTTCTAGGGCTGTGTTTAACCTCGTGGTTCGTTTTGGTGCCATTTTCTTCAATCACAAGAAAATTTAATACCCGTTAGATTTCATAAAATCTAATATCCAGGACATGGCATATGCTTGCTTGATAACAGTAGAGATCACATCAACAAAGTGAAATATACAACAGGAATTGTAATCCAGACTTAATGATATAACCATATCGACATTCATTCACAACAAATTCGAGTGTAGACTGACATAATACCACAAATTCCAAAGATAATTGGGAAACATACATGATTGGTTACAGATACTAACGATCACAAACATTTAGGTTACAAGATAAAATGAATTATACAAAGCCATACTAGCCGGGAGTTACCCGTAATACTTAGTAGGTTGTACAAAATAACTAGCCATAACAGGATCTAGGAACTGCTACCAGCCTCCTCTGGTGCATCTGGCTATGCAGGACCTTTGGCGGGTCCCTGCTGTCTCTCGAACTCTGTAATCTGAGTCTGAAGCCTCTTCAGCAGCTTTAGTGCCTCTATGAACTGCTTCTGCCTCCTGCGATCTGCCGCCAACATCTCTGTAATCACCGCCTGCCTCCTGCGGTCCGCTGACTGTAACTCTCTAATCTCTGACTGCTGAGCTAACACTGTGGTACGTAGCGACATAACCTCTGCACGCGCAAGGTCACTCGCGTCCATGGATCATCCCCAAGCCTCTCGAGACATCCTAGCCTCCGTCTCCATGAGTCTAGCAGTACGTGCATGTGCACGCCTATCCCTATACAACATGTTGAGCCGACCAGCCATCAGCTGTCGCTCAGTCTGCTCATCATCCAACCTCGTGTATATCTCGTCTGTGTCCTGCCTAACCCTAGTCTCAAACTCTGTCATCCTCTGGCTAAACTCTGCCACATCGGTAACTACTGGTGTCCCCTGCATGGCCTCAACTATCTCATCCCAAGAGTCGGTGATCCCATATCCAACATCTCTCTCTAGATCACGCCTGATCTCCCTATCCATAGTGGCAACAAAACCATAGTCTGCCCTAAGACCTCCAGCCGGTCTAGCAGCAGCAGCAGACGAGCTCTCTCCGACCTCGTATCTAGGACCAAGAGCGATACCTAACCTCTTTCGAGGTGGTAAGGTAACCTCGGGTCTGTCCTCTCTACGGTTAGTAGAGGGTAGTAGCAATGGTGGTGATGATGTAGAGGCTGGTGTGGGTGAGAGTGGTGGTAATGGTAGTGAATGGGAAGTAGATGCAGCCTCAGCTCTCAGCCTGATCATCGCAGCTCGATAGCCCAACGGACGAATAGGACTAGCAGGTGGTGGAGCTGATACAAGTAAGGGTGGTGATAGTGGTAGTGATGGAGATGGTATCGGGGGTAGTGGTGGAAAAGGAATCTGAGGCAGTAGTGATGACCATGGGGAGAGTGGTGATGATGGTAGAGTAGATATAGCGAGAAGTCTGGCAACCTCTGCATCAGACCAAACTGGTGTAGGTACCAGAGCTGGAATAGAAATCCTAGCTGTAACGCGGTATGCAGGGTGTGGTGGTGGTGTGGCCGCAGACTCGTCAGTCTCAAACGGCTCGGTCTCTTCAGCAGATGGGGCCTGATCAATAGCTGGTAAAGCAACAGCTGTAGAGTCGGCAGGAGCTGGGTGCTCCTCCTCCTCCTCGTCATCAGCCTCAATATCAACCTCCTCATCCTCATCATCATCAGATGGCTCATCCTCATCATCGCCATCATCTCCTCCGTCAGCAGGATAATCGGCAGGATCCTCCTCAGGGTCCTCATCGTCATCCTCCTCCAGATCCTCCTTAAGATCTGACTCTGGAACATAATCTGGTGACTGAGCAATGGGTGAGGCAGTAGCTGCTCCTCAGCCGGAACACCTCGTCCTCCTGCGGCATATACTCGGGATATACCGGCTCTAGGACAAATTCTGGTAGGGGTGGTGATCATGGCTCCTCGGGGCCAAGTATGTAGTCTGGTGATGGCGGGGCGGTCATCTAGCATCGGCAGTCCCTCGTGCTCAGGTCCAACAACTTCTGGTGATCCAACGTCTGATAAGCCCTCGAACGGACTAGACACCTCTGTGTATGTAACCGTGGATTCATCTGAATCTGACATGACTGTATCT
>BQNB010119521.1:0-20799 GCA_026074375.1 Tanacetum coccineum
TTATAAAAGGGCTTATTGGCTTTCTAGAAAGGCCAAAAGCTTAAACTGAAATGGACAATTAAGCTAAAAAAAATGACTTGAATCCCACTGTCTAGCACTAGGGGAATTTTTTTTGGTTCTTTTTAAAACTAAAAATTGCACAAAGTAAACTTATGAATAAGCTGTCAAATAAGCTCTAAACAAAAAAATGAGTTAAAACAGATGTAGTGTGGTGAGAAAAGAGCTTATGCTCAAATTTTAAGATTCTAAAAACAATTTAAAGCTGCTGATTTTTGTAATTGAAAAAGAGCTTTTTCTTTTTTTTTTCACTAAAAGATGACACCAATTTTTTTGGCAGTTTGACTTAGGTACAAGAATGACTCAAAACACTTTTAAAAACTTGTTTAGACACTCACATAAGGACTCAAAACAAAGGTATGAAAGGACTTTACACAGCTTAATCAAATAAGCTGTGTAAAGTGTCTTTTGACTTAACAAATTTTTAGCTAACTTTGACACAACTTAAAACTACACTTTTTGCTTACAACTATGAGAAAAACAAGCTTAAATGAGCTTAATGCACTTAGCCAAGGATGGCAAAGTGACACCAACCCATAACCATCCCATTTTGACCCATTTTGGGCTTAACCCAAACACCCCTTTATATTTTAAAAACGGATTTTAAAACTTATAAAGACTGAATTAAGCTCAAAATTTTAAAGTCAACTATTAAATATGCAATAATAAGCACTAAAAGGTAAGAGGCAAAAGCAAATAAGCATAATAAGACATAAATAAGCTAAAAATAAGCTATGCTACAGTAACTTTAAGCAAAAATTTAAAAAGAAGTATACCTTGACTCCTTGCTCAAAACAGGAGTGTATCCAACCTAAATAAGCTCTAAGACCTACCCAAGCTTATAAATAAGCTATACTAAGCAACCCAATGAGCCTTCCATGTTTGCTCATTCGTCCATTTGCTTATCAAACAGTAACCCTTTTTTTTTCTTTTTAATTTTTCTTAACTCCTTGTATCATAGTTTAAAACAGATTATAAAGTGGCTTGTATGAGCTTAAAAGACTTAAGATATCTTAAGAACTTTGAACAAAAAGTAAAACATAAAACTGAATTTCCATTAATCTTAGAGAATACAAGTACATAAAAGTTTGACTACTTAAAAACTTAAAACTGAACTCAAAAAAACTACACACTAAAACTAACACACTTTGCCTCAAGGGCTTACAAAAGCTTTTATAGAAACGAGCTAGGGTTTGGACTTTGGTCTTCTCTTCTTGTCTTCACTTGTGTGCTTCTTTGTAGAGACGAAAACAGCTCTTTGTGCTTGTTGTGAGTGTAGAAACACAAAGCAATCCTGGCCATTCATACTTCTTGATGCCCACTCAATAAATCACAACCATTGATGCGGATTTTGTACTTGGATTGCCAGCGTGGACAAGGACCATGTGGGGGGTGGGGTTTATGAGAGTGAAGGGTTTGGATGGACATGGGGAGGTCAACGAGGCTTGACATTGACAGGATGTGGGGTTGGGAGTTTGGCGGGAAAGGGTGATGAAGATGTACAGTATTTTAAAACGGGGGGGGGGGTGAGGTTTGTGGGTTTGTCACAAATAACCCTTCATTTGATATATGTTTATTTCAGTTTAAGTCCAAGTGGGGGGGAAAGTTTAGGGATTAGGCAAGAATGGTCCCTCAAGGTGATACTTGTTATTTCACCACAAGTCCTTGTGGTGTATGACTTTTGAGGGTTGGCAGAAATGGCCCATGTGGTATTTCTTTGGTGAGTTGGCAGTTTTAGTCCCTTACAAGCATTTTCTTCATTTCCTTCATTAAATAAGTTAGGGACTTGGCAATTTTGGCCCCTAATGATAATTGTTATTTCACCACAAAAGAGTCTTGTCATGTGTATGTCTTTTGAGGGTTGGCAGACATGGCCCATGTAGGTATTTCTTTGGTGAGTTGGAAAGTTTAGTATGTTTGAGTGTTTAGTCCCGTACAAGCATTTTTACTTATTTTCCTTATATTTAAATATGTTAGGGACATTGGCAATTTGGAGCCCTAAACTTATTTTTTTCTTCATTTATGGCTTTGACGCTCTTTTTGGATTTGTCGGGGGTCCGAATTTAGTTGACTTTTTTAGACTGGGCATTTGTCTTGACTTTTGTCTTTATCATGCTACTTTTTCCATTACGTGTCTGGTTTTGTCGTTTTATGGCTTTTTTGTTTTTCATTCCTTTTTTTGGATATCCGTTCTGCAAAACACAATTAGCAAAACAAAGCATATTTTTGGCATTTTTTAGTTCCAGTTTTTGGTTATTTTAACTTGTTTTTAAAGGTAAAAGTATGTGTAATTAAACTACATACATAGTCTCAAAGATTTGTGAAGACGAGAAAGAGTCAGAAAACGGTGTAGTCTCAGTGTGCTATGCCACTTGAAAAATGATTTGATTTCTTCAATCTTAAAACTTCTCCAAAACTATCCTTAATGAAATTAATCATTTTAATCGACTCTTTTGCATGCTTTTGAGGATGCTTATCGACATGACAAAATTAATTCATTCATACCGCCTTAAAATAAAGTTTTCCTTAGTCCACATCATTAAGGTTACGGCTGGTTCTCAAAAAAGGCATTCTCCAAAGTATTCGGAGGTACTCGAGGGATGGCTCTTTCAAATCTACAAACAACAAAAAAGTCGGTTAGGAAAGTAGGTACTTTCCCTCTTTGACTCTCTAAACGTCTTCGGCGTTGTTCCTTTAGGATGAGTTATGGACTCGACCGCTGACTCAGAGTCATTACGGAGTGGGGGTAAAGTTCAGTAAGATTAATTTTCCAAATGGAAAGGGGCATAAGATTTATGCTCGCGCCAAGATCGTCCAGGGCTTGACATACATCCATTCCCGGGAAATTGCATGGAATAAGAAACTTGTCGGGATCTCCTAGCTTTTCGGGAAGCATTTTTGAGGAGGCATCGCCGATGCAATTTTTCGTCTCAAACGGTTTATTAGCGCTAATTCAAGCAACTTTCCTTATTCTTTTGTGCAAATTCCTAATCGTAGGAGCAAATCTCGGCATAAAAACAAAGCGTCTACAATGCTAATGTTCAAAGAGTAAAATTTTGAAAATTGAAAAAATCTTCTCTTTTTGATAGAAGCTTTTTCAAGGCACTCTTTGATCAATTACGTCGAGTGGAAGGATCTGAATATTCGGCTTAGTAAAGTCTTTCGGAACATCGGGTTCCAGAATCGGATAAGATTTCAGTGTTTTAAACCGGTGGTGGGTGAGCGGGTTACTTCCTTGGAAATTTGTTTTGCTCTTTAATCCGTTGTCTACTCGATTTCTCATTTCTATACCTTTTTAGGAAGAAGGATTTGTAGGAATCGAGGGTTACCTCATAAGAAAAACCATATCGATTAGTGATGCTTAATCTCACAACTTCGTGGTTTGGTAATGGTTTTTTATTATTCGGAAGAGTACCCGAACCTGAAGTTCTTGAGGCTTCTTGGTTTTGGTATGAATCACTTAACATATTTTGCATGTTGTTGAAAAACTTTTGTTGATAGCATCAAGTCCGGCGTGTTGATGGTCTTCATCTGTTGTGTATGTTTGAATTTCATTCTTACTCATACCTCTTTAAACGATTTATTTGATTTCTTGCTCATGTTTATCATTATTTGATTCATTAGTTCTCTTGTTGTAATTGTAATCTCATTTTGAAAACTATTGTTGATCATGATTATTAGGATAACTTGAAAAGGTTTAGGTTTTGAAATCCTTGATTTTGAAAATTTGGAGCATGATTGTTTTGAGCTTGAAAACCTTGATTACCATGAAAATTGTTTCCCCGATTAAAATTATTCCCTTAACCTTGATTATTATTGTACTTATTTTGACCATTTTTTGCACCGGAGCAAAACCTGGTAGTGCCATTTGATTACTAATACTGTTTGGAGGGTTACCTTGATTGTAAGAACCCGTTGCCGCACAAACACTAGCTTGATTGTTATCGGTATTAGGATAATTGTACCAAGCATGAGGCCCACTACAAGTAACACATAATTCCTCAACCACTTTAACCAGAGCGGGAGTGACAACTTTTTTAGAAACAATCTCAACTAAGGTTCAATTCTCTCATCCGTTTTACTAACACTTTCCCTAGTAGTTGTATTCATCCTAGAAACATTCGATTTATTACATGAATAACGAACTTTTGATTTATTCTCAATTATGTTCAAAGCCTCTGTAGTTGTTTTACTCAAAAGATTTCCACCCGCCGCGACATTTAAGGAGTCTTGATCATTCTTGTTTAAACCGTTATAGAAAGTATCAACTTGAGTTAACTCCATAAATCCGTGGTGAGGACAAGCACTAAGCATTTCATTAAATCGTTCCCATGCTTCACTAAAAATTTCCTCGAATTTTTGTGTAAAACGAGAAATTTCATTCTTTAAGTGAGTGGTTTTCGAAGGAGGGAAAAATTGATTCACAAATTTGGTTACGAGATCCTCCCAAGTCAAGATCGAATTAGGTGGTTCTTTCTCGTACCACAATCTCGCAGCCCCCTCGAGTGAGTATGGAAACATCATAAGCTTAATAACATCATTCGACACGTCCCTAAATCGTAAAGTCGAGGTAATCCTTTTGAAACTATTGATATGAGCGTGGGGATTTTCCCTCTCATATCCGTGAAACGGGTTAGCTTGAACTAGTTGTAACAAATTCGTTTTAATCTCAAAATGATCCGCATTAATTTCTGGTAAAACGATAGCTTCTCCATACCCTTCCGTGGGTGCACGGAGTAGCTCTTCCATTGTACGTTCCGCCATTGGTGCAACTTCAACGATAGTACGAAGCTCGGGTTCGACTACGTTTGGAGCACGTCCTCTATTTCGACGTCTCGGAATGGTTACGTTTGAATTATTTGGAAAATTGGAATTTCTAGTGTGCATGCACTAATCAAACAAATAAAGGGAGAAAAATAATATATACAAAACTATTTTTGTTTCACCGAATAATCAACAAACTTAGGGTAACTCCCTTAAGTAAAATAAATTTTACAAAAGAGGTGCGCCTTTTTCGTAAGTGACACAAACGGTAAATTTTTGAATCTTAAGTTCGGGAACTTATTGATGGATAATACTTCAGTTGAAAGTATTATATGTTGGTGTTCTTTTACCAACTTGGTAAAATTTTTATTTCTTATATTCACAAATTCACAAGAAAAATCGAAAAAAGCCGGAAAGGCAAATATTTTGTATTTTTCTTATTTATTAATCTCTATTATACTAAAAAGTAAAAGAAAATATATTTTTTTACTTATTATATTTTTTATTTTTTGTATTTTGATTTCTCAAAGCGTAACTTTCGAAAACGAAAGGTTCTTCAAACCACGATCGACAAATGCAAACGAAGGAATCTTAATCACAAATCCCCGGCAACGGCGCCAAAAACTTGGTGTATAGTTTTAATACGTATAATAATATAAAGTATAGAAAATTCCAAAACTACCCTTGAGGACAAAGGTAGTAGGAGATATCTTACAAAAATATACACGTTTAAACCGGTACTGATTACAAAAAACGGGGTCATTTTCCCAAAGTCTTATGAAATTGAGACATCGGTTTGTTATTTGGACAAGACTGGAATTGGTTAGAGATTATTTGTTTTCTAAATCATAAATGTGAGCAAATATGGGACAATTAACCTATCTATGAAAAAAATGATAAACGGAAAAATAAAGTAAACACGGGACAAATAGCTAGAACACTAAATTAAACCCCTAAATACTTTTCTAAACTTTTTTATAATCTATTTGGACTATTTTTAAAAGTAAAAAAGCTAAGTGAAAATTCTAAAACGAGAGTTAATTTGAGCTAAAAATCTGAGAAAACGAGAAGGGGATCGAATCCCCGTTTCTTTAAAATTTGAACTTTCGAAAATATTAACCCTGCAGGAAGTTTAAATTTCAATTCTAAGCCTAGAATATGTAAATAAGAAAAATTTCTATAAAAGAAAATTATTTTTTTGATTATTTTTTTATTTTTTATGATTTTTAAAAAGTTTTTAACTAAATTAATTCATGAAAAACTAAAAAAATGTTAAGCTAAAATCTAAATTTTTTCTAAATATGTCTTTATAATAAGCAAGATGCGGAAAAATAAGAAAATCTCTAAATTGCTAAACTAAAATAAGCGGGGTAATATTCCAAATAAGCATTCAATATTGCTTATTATATATATAGTTCTAAAAAGGGTTTTTTGTTTTATTTTTTAATTTTTTTTTTTTTAAAACATTTGTCTTTTTTTTTTTTTTTTTTGTTTTATTTTAATTCTTTGTTTTTTTTTTTTTTCCATTTTTTTTTTTTAATTTTTTCTTTTTTAATTTAATTTTTATTTTTTTAATTTTTTTTTATTATTTATTTTTTTTTTTTTTTTTTTTTTATTTTTTTTTTATTATTTTTTTTAATTTAAAAACATTTATTTGCGCAATGATGGACGTCATAAGTCCCAGGGCACGTTGGTGAGGGGTGTGTGTGTTGAGGCTTTATAAAAAGGGTAGAGGCTAAGTTGAGGTCGGGGTTTCGAGTCTTGCTCACCTCCGACTTGCTTGGTTTCCCCTTTTTATTTTTTTTTGCAAAAACCTAAAAAGCAAAGTTGTAAAACTAATGAAAACTAACAATTTTTATAAAAACAGCTACTTTTGAAACTTAAGAAATAAGCTAAAAAAGGCTAAAAATTAAGACAGAAACTTATCATATTTTTTTTACCTTTTATCAAAAACCAATAGCTAAAACTATAATAAGTAATGGCTAGAACCAAATAAGCTATTTCTGACTATTAAACTATACTAATAAGCTAGTATATACTAGAAATAAGCAAAATGGAAAAAAAATCTTCTTTTAACTTTTCACCTATGTTTTTTGATTTTTAAGAAAACACTAATAAGCTAAGCTAGACTCTAATATGCTATGAACTACTAGGAACAACCTAAATAAGTATATAAAAAAACTAAGACTAAGCAAAAAACTAAGGTAATAAGCTAAAAACTCAATTAAGCACTATATGAAAACTGACAACCAAAAACAGTCCTTAAGGTCGGACTTTGAGGCTTATTTTTTAGATAAGTAAAGGATCCTTTATGGACTTTTAGCTTACACTATCTTAAACCCTGGCCAAAAAGCTACATAAAACCACTTTTAAAAAGTTTTTTGAAACTCAAATGCTTAACTCAAAAACTTAATAAAAAAGCTGCTTATGCTATTTTACCTTACTTTTGGTTTTTAAAATAAAAGACAGAAAGCTAATTTTATGCTTAAAAACAGATGAATATATGGCTATTTTAGACTAAAATAAGTTCAAAATAATGAAGTGTAGCCTAAAATCTACTAGTGCTTAGAAAATCAAAAGGCTAACAACTACTTTAACCATCATGAAAATTATGATTGAAAAATGGGCTTCTTGTATGCTTTTAGCTGCTGATGCAATTGACCCTTTTTTACACTTAAAACAATTAGTGTAGAACTAAATGAATATTTTATACTCTTTTAACGTCAAAGTAAAAAACAGATTTATCAAATTTTATTAGCTAAAAACAACTTAAAATCAAAAGAGTAAAGGATCTGAGCTTGGATAAGAACTATGATTCTAACTTTTCAACACTTTAGACTTTTAAAAACTAATCTAGGCTTTTATGTTTTAAAACTTAATTCTAACTTTTATAAACCTTATAATGATACTTGAAATCAATTTAATGTAACCAAAAGTGTCTTAGCTGCACTAAATCAAGTTAGTGCTGCTTGAACCCAAAACACCCCTTAAATTCATCAATCCATATTCATTCTTAATATACAAATAAGGTTTTAAGTCTAGATAACTCAAATACCAAATAATGTATAGCTAAAAACAGACATAAAAGCAAATCTCAATCTAATTGGCTGAAATGAAAAGCTACTAGTTAATAGCTATATTTTTGGTTTTTTTCTATTCTTTTTTTACTTTTTTTATAGTAAATAAAAGTAATACTATGATCTTAATCTAACAAATAACATATTAAGCATTAAAACAATTATAATAAGCACATATAAGCAAAACTAATCAACAATAAGCCAAATATAAGCCAGTTAAGCTATAAGCAGATTTAGAGCTTGAAAAGGATAATAACGAAAACTTACATAAGCCTCTGCTCTAAAAAAGGCTTAACAATTGCTTTTATGAGCTATCAACAAGCTCCAACTTATCCTAAGATAAGCTGGTGGGGTCCTGGAAGCCCATCCCTTATTGGTTTCCCTTCCATAATAAGCTATGGTATTTTGATTGTGGATTTGAATAAGATAAGCTCAACTAAGCTTTTGAAAGCTTAGTTGAGTAATTAGCTAGCTTAAAAGTAGATATGACAGCTGATTGAGAGCTTATTAGAACAATTGAAAGCTTATTTAAACCATTACATGTTAAGTGAAAACAAATTAAATCACAAGATTTAAAAGTGAACTACAATTTTTTTAATAAAAACTGGAATTTACAATGCCTTTAAAAAGAGATTAAAAATATTTAAAAATAAAAAAAAAAAATTGACATTAGCTAAAAATTATAATAAGCTACGTTTACATTAAGGCTACGCTAAATTAAGCTAGATGATGATGTGAGTGAGGAAGGACTTGTATTTATAGCCAGAGATAGATGCTTCTTATGGTCTTCCATAATTTGGTTAGACGCTCTCTTAATCTGAACCATCATTCTTTTCTATATTTAAATCCTCTCTTGAAGCCGTTGGATTAGAATCAATCACACAGATCACCACGCTGGCACTCCCACTTCTTTGGAGCATGTTTGTTTTATTTGCACTAGTTTTAGTGCAAATTTCCCTTTTAGGTGTGTTTGTCTGAAGTCCACGCGTCATTCCCCCTTGTCATAGCTAACCAATCATGAGCTCTTGTGACTTTTTGAGGCTGAGCTGTAAGCTTTGTACTCGAATCTTTATTCCACGTCATTAATTGAATTTTACCCTTTGTTTTTTATGCAGGGTAAAACGGAGGGGATGATGAATAGTAAAAACGATTTCTGCGCATTTTTATTTTCTTTTATAGAGTTGTGTTTGACCCGTGGTTTAAACGAGTTAACCTGGGCTCGGGTATTGGGCCATGGTTTTATTAAAAGGGTTGGGCCGGTTAATGGTAAAAGATTTTGGTAAAAAATGTGTATAATTAAAGGATAACGACCGTTAGTCATGGACTAACGATGTTGGGGTTTTTGGCACTTTTGTGAAATTAATTTAACATTGAGGGTTTAATTGGGATTTTGAGTATTTTGTCTTTTGTGGGTTGATCATTGTTGACCATGGTTGACTATTTGACCTTTTTGCTATCAAACTCCCGGCTCTTGTGCACTCTTTCCATTCCTGTGTCCATGTTTGTCCGGTTTTGACCGTTTTCTTGTGATATTTGTAATATCCGTACCTACACATCACAAATGACAAAACAAGCAATATACAAGCATAATTTTCATAATTTGTTCATTTTAGGGCCATTTTTGGTATAAAAAGGATATGTGATTTCTCACATATCAAAATACGGTTTGGGTGTAGGGAGCAACGGTGGTTGAAGGTGATATCAATGGAGGTTGTGGTGGTGAGGGTGATGGCGGTTTGGTGGTGCACGTGGTGGCAATTGATGGTGTGATGGTGATTGGTAAGAGGGGTTGAGGAGTTCTAGGAGGAAGAAAGATAAGATGGAAAAGTTTTGTGTAAATGAAATAACAGAGTATATAAATTATAATGGGTAAATGGTTATGTGTTATGTAATTTTTATCCTAGATGGAAAAGGATAGACTTTAGATACCCTTTTACATTAACGAAACATGTTTGTAATAAGTTTAAAACAAACACATGAATGTTCCTGGCTCCAAACCAATATGGTTCTATTAAGACATTAAGCTAAAAAGAAACAGCCCCTTAGTATGATACATATTTAGCAAGAAGAAGCATAAGATATAGTTAAGGAAGGTTATACAATCGTACTAGAATTTGTTCAAATAATAGCTGGTTTAATTTTACAGATAAAGTTGTCCTAACGTGTAATCGTGTTACATTTGGTTCTTGTGTAACATGTAATTTACTTATGATGATCATGATGGGCACACCGAATATCTTCCGGAAATTCATCATTTGAAATGTTAGATATAATATTCATTTTTCTGGTGAGAGATGTATTTATGATCATTTAGGGAGTACCCGGTTAGTTTGTCAAGAAATTTTAAGAGTAAAAGACCATATGGCAAGATTCTGTTAGGGCGATGCTTGAAATCATTTATTCGATTTATGATGAAGTGGGAGAGATTGAATGTTATAGAGGAAGTAATGTAAAAGAGCATATAGGATTCACAAGTTGACAAGAGATCTTTGTCAATATCAATGGTACATATGATGTTCTCATGAATGAGAAGATGTGCCTCTTTGAGATAAGAACATACCTCTTCAACGAAGAGATTCCATGGATCCTTAAGTGCGAACTTGAACCTGTTTAGACGTTTCTTAGTTACGTTGTATATGATTGAGGTTGGATGAATTAATTTGGTATAGAGGAGATCATTTGTTAGAGCAATGTTATGATTGTTAATGGATTTTAGAGACCATTCATTATTATAGAAACAATGTCCTTCAAACGGGATATCGAGTAGCGTTCCAAAATCCTAAAATGATGCACCAACATGTTTTCCAATTATTTTGAATAATATGATCCAAAGATCACTTACTAGAATAAGTTAAAATGTTTGATAAAACTCTGTTATGACTTTTGGATATAATTTTCCTTTTAAGTGAAGGAGAGTTTGAAATCCAACTTTGAGTAGATTCTTTTCTAAGATTCCTTTGGAATCAAACGTTGTGTCAACAATTCTTGTGGAAACTAGAAAGGGGTTGAATAGTTTACAAGCTAATTGGCGTTTTAAAATTTTATTTCTAAAATTGTTAGGTTCGAGTATATGTTCAATCAATCAACAATATGAACCAATCAAGATAACTATCTACTTGTAATAAACTTATACAAACAATAATTGAAAAAAAACATAACAATATAAAAGAGATTTGGGTAAAGAACGAATCAATACAAAGACCCCAAGGATTTATAAGTGATTCAGCTAGAGCTCTCTTTTGCCCTACTCCACTCCTTGAGTTTCGAATCAAAAGATTTCACTATTGTAAACAAGCTTCCTTTAGGCGGAGAAAAACGTTTACACTCGCTTACATTGATTTTCCGACACTAGCTAAATGGTCCGCTCAGTCCTATTATCTTAGCTAGAACCAATCTACCACCTCTCCACAAACACTACCCATCACAAAATCTACACTATCAGATTTATACAGTATCCGATTTACACAATCACACAAGATAATTAAAATAGAGATTTGGATTCTTAGAAGAAGAGTGGAGAAATCACTAATATATAACACTTCGTTTCTTGGCGAATACGAGTGTTCTTCTCTTGCACTTGATAAAAGAATGAAGAAGATGAGATTGGATCACTTAAAACATATTAAAACCTATGTTAGTGTATCAAAGAGATTTAGTAAGAGAAAGAAGGCTGAGGGAGAGAAAGAGAACTGAAAAAATTAGGTGTAAGAGAAAGTTTTTCTACAAGGAAGGAATGCAATATTTTGTTAGACAGGAAAATCCAACTGTTCCTTTGGTGGGCGGTCCCTGGCTGGTCCCAGATTTTTCTGGGGAAGTCCGTCTAGCCACTAAGGGAGGCGCAACTAGAATTTACGCTCTAATTTTTGTCTTTTTTTGTGGAGAAGGTGGATTGGATCGTAGTATGTGATTTTTATTTTAGGGGAATAACTGAATTCAATATTTTTTTGTAAAAATTTTATTTTTATTAAATTAAATCTATTTTGTTATATTTTTAATTTGTAATATAGTTTTTGTAGATATGTGATGGTTAAGAATTAAAATTATTTTCTTGTGCTAATCATGTTTTTTGATTTTGTTTATTCAGACTTAAGTGTTGACATCGAATGGAAATGTACGATTAATAACTATGTAATCGTTTATTTTTATCGTGAATGTTTTTACATTTTGTATTTCAAAAACGTGAGTCGAATAATTTTAATAAGTTTTTAGGCCAAATTATTAGTATTAACATTCATCCCTCTTTTTTGATGATGACAAAATATAAACTCATTTTATATAAAAACAAAGTTTTTAAGTTATTAATAAGTTTAAATCGATTTCTCCCCCTTTTAGTCGAATCTAAAAAGGTTAAACGTCTAGATATAGAGAGAAAGAAATCGACGATGCCAAGACCCCCTTGATGTATACTCCCCCTTGTTTGGGGCACTAAGAGATCGAGCTTATTAGATTTTGCTACAAAAACGAGTTAGAAATACACGTGCAAGAAAACATTTCTAACTAATAGCATGATTACGAAAAGTATACATGCAAGGCTAATAGTATAGAAGAAATAGCCATCAAAATCATAACGCATATAAAGCATCCATAAAGGATCATTAATTCATAATAGATAAAGTCCACATAATAAAGCATAGATTGCTTATAACACTAGAAATAACAAGACAAATTCATACTTAAATAGTATGAATATTAAAAGATAAATTAACTAAGTATGTCATACAAAGACTTTTAAGCCTAAAGCTCAACTTGTTGATTCTTGATATCTAGAAGATGTCATAAGCAAAATATGGGTTGTCGTTTATTTAGATAAATTAAGCATATGAGAATGTTTAAGCATTATAAGGTGAGAGAGGGGAGATTGGTGAGGCATGGTTTGGTGGTGTGCGAACTCGAGGAATGGGGCGAGTGAGAAGAAATTGAATGAAGTTAAGCTTATTCCTTATTGATTGAAATTGATTTTAGGTGTACATGCAACAATGGAAAAATACCGAATGAAATTTGACTTGGTCAAGAGTAGCAGGATGGATTAAAGGTGGTGATGGAGAGCGTGGAGAAGGTAGAACTTGAGAGTAGGCATTGGTTGCATGATGGAGATTTGTTTCAAGAAGTTGAGAAATTTGGTGAAGTTGATTTACCATTTGCTCCCTATTTGGATTGTTGGAAGGTAGTGTGAAGGTTTAAGGTGTCGCATTTGATGAGGGGAGAAGGAGATTTTGCGTGTGTTTAGTGTGCCTCTAAACTTGTCTTACCAAAATTCTAGGTTTCCTTAAGAAGTTTGGAGGAGGGTTTAACTAAGACATTAATGAATAAGAAGAAGAGAAGTGGAGAGGATGAAGAATCAAAGGGATGTTGTGGTTTAAATAAAGGAAGAGATGAGGAAAGATAGAAAAGCATAGCATTGAGTGAAAAAGGTGCAAGAAGTGGTTTGTCCAAACTGAGAAATGCCAGCTTGAAGCTATAGGTAGGAGGGTTAAGTGCTAGAAAAGTGACAGACTGAAATTTCGTTCCCTCCTAACGGCGGTCCCATAAAGATAGGGCGGTCCTAAATATATTAGGGGAGCCACCACCTCTTTTTGGGGGCCGTTTTCTGGGATTGACAAATTTTTCTCGGTTTTCCTAACTTTGTCTCTTAAGTGCAGAAAAGAATGGCTTGAGACAAAAGAAAGGTGCAACAACTCCTAATACTCAAGAATCAACTAATTCTAACTTGGGCGACTAGAGATAAGAAAACTAGCTTAAGGTAAAACAGAATTTAATGAGCAATTAGGTAGGCATGAATATCTAAACATGCATGGAAATTTTACATAATTTAATAGTTCAAATATCATGCAAATATAGTGTTGGATGATAAAATTAAAAGATCATCCAAGGCAAATTTCATTGCCTTCCTACTAGCCTAAATCCTAGTAATAATAAATTTATGAAACCAAGTATCAAGATATAAGGTATTTAGTAAAATAGAAGATAGTAATAATAATAAGTGTCTGATATTTCTTCAAGTTTCTTCACTTCTTTCTACCCGTCATCGCGTTCTTTAGGCTTTCCAGTTGACATTTAAACCCTTTTTCGGTGCTCATTCACGTATATTGTTTTTGATGATTTTAGGATTTCGGTTTGGTACGTGTGCATTGTTTGATTGTCATGAGGTGGGTTTTCAAAGACTCTAGGAACGACATTTTACAAAGAATTGATAAGTTGAGATAATGAGGGAGTATTAGAGTGAAAGGATTCTTCATAATTTCCATCATCAATTTCATCTATATGATGAGATGATGTTGATATGATCATAATGACGTTTGGAAGATGCAGCTAGGATGGAAGATGGACATCTTTCGTGCCATGATCCGATTGTGTCTTTCGGCTCATAATGTGGAGCTCTGAAGAGGTAATTGAATGATCACGACCAACATGATGTAGCCGATCATTTGACAACTCGAGATAATTTGACACGATTTATGAGTGAAAAATCTAGTCAATAGCATTCCGTAAGGTAGATTTTCCTTAGGTGAATTGAGAATGCTTTCCATTCATTTATAATGAAAGATGCTAGATTGTACTTTGTGGAGGTTTCAATGCAATAAAGCATATGACAAAGACATGCCGGAACATGATCACGATGATCTCCTAGACATAATACATTTTCACGAATGATCTCGACCCAATACTTCATATGATTTTGAATTTCACGATTTAAAATTTCGTTTTCATCGACATCAATGGTTTTCTTATTACGAACACGAGTTATGTGACCTTGTCGAGGAGTTTGAATGAGGGTTTGGATGACACTTGGGGGAAGGAGGAGTGGTTTTGATAAAGACCTTTGGTGGGAGTGCTAATCTCCAAGTAGTCAAGTGACTACTTGTCAGAGTACGAGCAGTGACCTTTAAAAGGAATCCACAAAATATGACCGAACTCTTTGAGAGTGGACGAAATACAATTAGTTTGAATGTGAATCATGAACAAACGAAGTGACAGTGACCTTCATAACTATAGTTAAATTCAAGTTGACTATAAAACTCAAGAACAAACTGAGGAACAATTTGTTCATTTATTTTCAGAAGACACTCAAACCCGATAGACTCAAACTTGGCATTGATGTAGTTTATATTTTCAAAGTTTTGATTATAACTCGACCCTCATGAAAATATCGTTTTCAAGAAGTTTAATTGTGTTTTGAAGAGGTTGATCAAATTCATTTGATATGATTAGGATGTACTTACAAGTGTTTTGGTGATCTAATCTGGTGGTACGAGGCATTGTCACCTAAAACATACGAATAATACCATATTTTATTAGCATGTACTTGTAATATTAATAAGAATTGATGCCTAGTGTGTGCCTATATGCAACGAATGTGGAGTAACAGTTAAGTCGACTCTAAAATAAAAACATTTGAGTTAACACAAACACTCCTTAATTCAATTTTGCTCATCCAAACATGCCAAAAAATATATATGAATTATGTACTTTGAATTATGTTCATGAGATCTTTATGCATGACTGCAAAAATGTTTTTAGAGGGTATTAACAATGCATTAAAAACATTTTTTATGGTTGTTCTAACTGTGAGTAATTTTTAAATAAAATTGAGGTTTTGTTCATATCAAAATATTTGACAAACACACTCAATTATGCAAACCCTATGTCTACGAGAAACATAATAGTTATACATTGTGTTATTATAGTCCTAATTGCACACAATCAAAAGAAAAATGAGAAATCCCCATTTTTGAAATTTTGTTCAATATGAACTCTAGACACAAATTTGAAAGAAAATAGATGAAATGACTTACAATTGATGATCTTTGTGATGTTAGGATTGATTATTGGAATTGATTTGATCTTTAATTTGTGTTTTAGTTGTTGATTTTAGGATTTGGTGGATTTTGTATGTGTTTCATCGCTGCAGGTTTTAGGAGATGGGGGTGTTTGTTTTTCTGTTAAAAAAAAGAGGAATGCAAACATATTGTTCGTTTGGTGGTGGTCCCATATCGATAAGGAGTCCGCCTGATTTAATCAGGGGCCTCCCTTGATATGGGGGCCGCCTCCAGTGGAGGTATTTTGGACTCAATTTTTGACAAACATTTTACTGAAGGAGTGACGTTTTAATTTGCATTTCGTGAATTAAAAATGCTTAATGTACTTCGGATGAAGTATTTAAGTTGTCACGACACAAAGCAGAACTTCGGACTAGAATGAGACAGAGAAAGATGAAAGGTTTATGGAATGTTTTCCTTCATTCCTAAACAGACGAAGATGGTTAAGCGATTCACTTTTAAGAGGTTTGTGAGAATGTTGACGATATTGTCGTGACGACGAGACTTTTTCAATAGAGTTGCACTTTCTGGGGCATTTATCACAAAAGAAGTGGTTGACGAATTTTGATGTGTTTAGTTCAGCTGAGTTCTTGTTGACGGTTTTTTGGCTAAGTCAATCACGCCTTTATTGTCGAAATGATCGGGACATAATTAGTCGAATTTCGTAGTGATAAGAAGGCATTGGGGGGGGGTTAATCCATGGTGCTTGTTGGACATGCCTTTCCGGCGTCTTACCGTACTATCGGTCTGTAGATATAGCAAGAGCGGTTTGTTTCTTCGAGAACCACGATGTTAGACAACATCATACGAACGTACAAATACTGCTAGTGCTCTTTCAGTCCACATAATCTCCCGCATGATCAGAGTTGGCGTATACTACGGTTTCTATGTCGCTCCCCTTAGGATACCATAATACTAAGTACGTAGTGCCATTAATGTATCAGAAGATAAGCTTAACTACGTCAAGATGAGAGTTTTTGGGATCCTCTTAGAAATGTGCACAAAGGCAGAAACTAAACATGATATCAGGCCTACTTGCTGTTAGGTAGAGTAGGACAACTTATCAATGCCTCGATACTTTCTAACTATCTACCGGACATACACTCGTCGTCTTTCATGAGTTTAGTATCCAAGGAACGATTGGGGGATTTTCATTGGTTTTATAATCTTCTAAGCCAAATTTATTAGCATTTCTTTTTTATTTTAGATTTGATTAAAGAAAATTCCATCTTTACCATTTGTTTATTTGTTAATTATAGGAAAGAAGTTAAGTTCATCCGTCATGCTCATCTGAACTCATATGCATGATTTTGGCAATTCATCGGCACATGTATTCACAAGTCTGATGAAAGTATAATGTCGTCGACATATATTTAATCGATGATTGAGATTTGAACTTTTCTATTAGTAAAAGTAATATTGTTATCTACCACTCCCATTTTGTTAATGATATTTAATAAGAAATGCTTTTAATCTATCATGCCAAGGTTTGAGTGCTTGTTTAAGACCATATAAAAGTTCTTGAGTTTATAAACATGATATGATTTTTCAAAGTCAATGAATCCTGGAGGTTGTGCCACATATACCTCCTCATTGATAAAACCGTTTAGGAATGCACTTTTTATATCCATTTTGAATAACTTAAATTCTAAAGCACAATAATAAGCTAATAATATCCTAATAGACTCTAACCTAGCAACTGGGGCATAAGTTTCATAATAATCGATGCCCTCTTGTTGATTATAGCCTTGGGCGGTACTAACGGCCTTATTTTGAGAAAATGACAACGTTCTCGTCCTAAACTTCCTTTCTAACCCCACTTAGTTTTATAATTATCATATACTTAGGGTGTTGGGTACTTACTACAATACATCGGTTTTGCAATGAATTGATTTAATTCTTCTTGTCTGGAGATTATCCAACTTTACATCCTTTAAGGCTTCATTCATATCTTGTTATATAGTTGATATAAAACAAAAAGACGGTTTACTTCTGGTTTTTAGCTTGAGGCCCTACCTAAGGGGTTCTTTGGTTAGGATTCCTATGACATTTTCTAATGGATGGTTTTAAGATTCCTTAATATTGACTACTTTGTCAATTTCTAAAGTTTCATCCTCAATGTCATTTTTAGGCTTTTCTTTTCGGTAACCTTAATTGCTTCTTCTTCATCTAAGTCATCATCCACCAAGGGTTATGTCTTAGAGGGTGGTGGAGAGTTCATCGAATGTCATGTTCAGTAATTCTTCTATTTTCATGGTGTGTTGGTTTAGGAAAATGTAGGCTTGTCCACCAAGGGTGATGTCTTAGAGGGTGGAGGAGTTTCATCGAATGTCATATTGAGTGATTCTTCGATTTTCATGGTGTGTTTAATAAGGATGATGTAGGCTTTGCTATTTTGGGAGTAACCTAATAAGACACCTTCGTATGACTTTGGGTCAAACTTAGTAAGGTAGTCTTTGGTGTTTAAAATGAAGCACTTGCTTCCAAACACCCTAAAGTAATCAAGAGTAGGTTTCCTACCTCTCAAGAGTTCATAAGGTGTTTTACCTAAGATGGCTCTAATTAGGATTCGGTTAAGGATATATTTTGAAGTATCTACAATGTTACACCAAAAATTTTGTAGTAACGATTGGCATTACAAAACACTCTAAATTGCACTTCATTATCAAATTCTCTATCGTGGTCCGTCCTAATTGACACTATTGAACAACCTAATTGATTTTGTATTTTCCCACAAAAGATTTCAAATTGCTCGAAAGCCTCGGATTTATTCTTAAGAAATATTGTCCAAGTATACCTAGAGTAGTCATCTACTATGACTAAGGTGTAGAGGTTTCCTCCGTAACTCCGTACAGCTGATGGACCGAAGAGATCCATATGAAGAAGTTCTAAGCATCTAGTCATTGAGACTATATTCTTAGCTTTGTGACTAGCGTGAGCTTGTTTTCTAATTTTGCAAGCATCACAAAAGTGTTGATCAAACTTAAGCTTAGGTTTTACCAAAAAAAACTTAAGCTTAGGTAAGTTTCTAACTAATTCCTTAGATGCTAACAATTAAATGAGACACATATTAGCATGACCTAATCTCCTATGTCACAACGTGGAATTTTCATCAATCGTTGCAAGACAAATTTTGTCTTTTGGCTTATTTCCTAGTTTCATCACGTATAAGCCTTTCTTCCTAATATCTCTACCTATAACCTTAACGTCCTTAGTGATTTCACTATCATGTTCAAAAAAAGTTACTCTACACTTATTATTACATATTTGTTCTACACTTAGCAAGTTAAATCTTAAGTTATCTACATGTTCTACATTATCTATATTGAGAGAGTCATTTAAAATCGTACCTTTGCCAATGATGTTACCGCGAAGATTACAACCAAAAATGACATTACCTCCATTGTATGCCTTGTAGGTTGAGAAGAGCTTTCGGTTACCCATCATGTGTTTAGATCATCCGCTATCCTTTATCCACTTATCGGGTTCCAAGTCGACTCTAAGGGATATCTATTTATATAAGACAATAACTCAAACCTTTGTTCACCAATATCTCATGGGTACAAAGTTGTTAGTGCTAAACATCCTTTGCATTTGATGCAATTGATTGGGATGTGGAAATGGAAGACACATTTCCCATGGCATGTAACTTTGAGGTTGGAAGTTGTTCCAAGTTGCAGGAAAACCATGAGGTTGGTTTTGTCACCCAACATTCCTTTTTGGTTGCGATGTCTTAGAGTGAGGAGAATGATTATCGACTCTTCTAGGTGGTGGAGTTTTTGATCTAAAATTTAGTTTATAAAATCTAACTCAGGGTTTTAATGTTGGTTTATAAAATTGTTTGACATCATTATCGCTAGCAACAGGAATTTTGACATTGTTTACCATTATGTATTTTGGTCTAGGACCAAAAATGGATTTTTGAAAAGAAACAAATTTTTTAGAATCTGGTGATCATACAGGCGGCCCCTTGATTACTTTGGGGGCTGTCTGGACTTTATGGGGGCAGCCCAAAATATTTAGGGGACCGCCACCAGAGGACGTTTCTTTATGAGATTTCACAAATTTTATATCCTTAGACTTACTAGTTGATGCTTCACATGAGTTAAACCCTAAACCTAATTTATTACTGGTGAGTTTTTGATTGCTTAACATTTCATTTAAGCAATGCTTGCTCTTTTTAAATTTAGTTAGTTTAAGAGCTTCTTCTTTGAGTTTTTCATTCTCAGTTTTAAGTGATTGACAATTTGTACATTCAAGATCAACTCCCTTGTTTTTCTCTAATGTAGACAATTTTAATTTTAATTTACTAAGCTCATTTTATAAACTATTTCTAATTACTTTTAATTTTTTATTTTTAGTGATTATTTTTTAAACTCAAGTTGCACAGTCTATCATATTTGTTATCTAAAGTAAGATCATCTATTGATGAATTTTCATCACTAAAGTAAGAAGAATCAGAACACACCTCATTTGATGCTTGAGCTATGAGACACGTCTCATCTTTAGCCTTCTCATCATCTTCTTTACCGCTATCACTCCAAGAACATCCTACAAATGCTCTTTGGTTCTTGTCTTTCGGTGGTTTTGGACATTCTCCAATAAGATGATTTGGATCACCGCATCGAAAACATTTTCTATCACTTTTTTCATTCTTGTCATCTCAACTTCTTTGGAACATCTTTTTGTCATTCCGTGGTTGTCTCATGAATATACCTCTTCTCTTGAAGAACTTCTTGAAGTCTCTAACTGCCATGACGTATTCTTCATCTTCACTTCTGGAAGTCGAACACTCCTCATCACTAGATTCCTACTTAGCCTTTAGAGCAAGAGATTTTTTTTCTCCTTTAGCTTTGACTATTTCGGAATCTTTCTTGATGATCATCTCATGAACTTTGAGGTTCCCAATGAGTTCATCAAGTGATAGTGATGTTAAGTCTTTTGACTCTTCAATCGCAGTGACCTTTGCTCTCCATTTGGGATGTAGAGCCCTAAGAAACTTTCTAACATAATTCTTGCTAGAATAACCGTCATCAAGAGCTTTTAGACTAGTAATAATAGTATCAAACCTAGCAAAAGCACTA
>BQNB010119522.1:7431-20799 GCA_026074375.1 Tanacetum coccineum
TCTCTCTCTAAGATTCTTCTCATTTTCTAGCATCTTGGTATAGATTATAGTTGTGTAATGGATTAAATACATGGGTTAACAAGGATGTTCCATAGTGTCAATTAGATCGGATCATGGTCAGGAATATGATAATGAAGTACAATTCGAAAACTATTGTGAGTTACATGGAATTTCTCACAATTTATCCGCTCCTCGTACTCCATAATAAAATAGGGTAGTAGAAAGAAAGAACCGCACCTTAAAAGAAATGAGTAGAACCATGTTAAATTAACAATCTATTCCACAAAAATTTTGGTGTAATGCAATTGATACATCAACCTACATAATAAATAGAATCTCCATTAGACATATTTTAGGAAAACCCCTATACGAGTTATTAAGAGGAAGAAAACCAAACCTAAACTATTTCAAAGTATTTGGAAGTAAATGCTTCATTCTTAATACAAAGGATTACCTCACCAAGTTCGACCCAAAGTCGTATGAAGGTGTTTTCTTAGGATACTCTCAAAATAGAAAAGCCTACATAATTCTTAACAAACATACAATGAAAGTCGAAGAATCCTTAAATGTGACATTCGATGAAACTCCTCCCCCATCTAAAACATCACCTTTAGAGGATGATAACTTAGTCGAAGAAGAAGCCATTGAGGTTAGTAAAACAAGACCTTTAGAAAATAATCTCGAAGATAACTCTTTAGAAAATAATGAAATTATAAACATAAAAGAATCTAAAAGTCATCCATTAGAAAATGTTATTGGTAATTAAAATCAAAGAACTCTTAGATCACAAGCCCAAGACAAAAGTAATTTCTTTTGTTTTCTTTTAACCATAGAACCTAAAAATATAAATGAAGCGCTAAAAGATGAAAGTTGAGTAATTACTATGCAAGAAGAATTAAACCAATTCGTATCAAATGATGTTTGGGAATTAGTACCAAATCCTATGGATATGACTATAATTGAAACTAAATGGGTATTTAAAAATAAGCTTGACAAAAATGGTGTCGTATCTAGAAACAAAGCTAGGCTAGTTGCCCAAGGTTATAATCAACAAGAAGGAATTGATTATGACAACCTATGCACCCGTGGCTCCTTTTAGAATCCATAAGAATATTATTAGATTTATGGCTTGCGCACTAGACTTTAGGGTTATTTCAATGGATGTAAAGACGTGCATTCCTTAATGTTTTTACAATGGGGATGGTTTATGTGGCCACAACATCCGGGATTCATTGACTTCGCAATTATCCCCAATCATGTTTATTAGACTTAAGAAAGGCTTTACGGACTTTTAAACAAGCTCTTAAGCTTGGTTGATAGATTAAAAAGCCTGTCTTATTAAACAGATTATGGGGGCATGGGAATGGTAGATAACACACTCTTCACCAAGAAAAAGGACTCTAACATCATCATTGTCCAAATATATGTCGACGACATTATTTTCGGATCAACTTGTCAAGAGATACGCAATGATTTTGCCAAGATCATGCACGATGAGTTTGAATATGAGCCATGTATGGGAGAACTTTAACTCTTTTTAGGGATATACAATAATAAAAACAATAGATGATGGCATATTTTTTAATCAATCAAAATACA
Organism: Tanacetum coccineum; assembly: GCA_026074375.1. Classification (NCBI taxonomy): domain Eukaryota; kingdom Viridiplantae; phylum Streptophyta; class Magnoliopsida; order Asterales; family Asteraceae; genus Tanacetum; species Tanacetum coccineum. The sequence goes on from BQNB010119522.1 coordinate 9,031, forward strand.
TAAAAGAAATGCTTAAGAAATTTGGATTAAAAGACTCTAAGCCAATGAAAACTCCTATGTCTAGTGAAACAAAACTCACAAAAGATGAAGAAGGTGAGTCCGTAGATAATACCAAGTATAGAGGCATGATAGGTATTTACTATACTTAATGGCAAGTAGGCCCGACATCATGTTTAGCGTTTGCCTTTGTGTACGCTTCCAAGAGGATCCCAAAATCTCACATCTTGAAGCGGTTAAGCGTTTATCTTCCGATACATTAAAAGGGCAATATACACTTTAGGATTATGGTATCCTATGGGGTCGGCATAAAAAACCATGTAGTAATTTGCGGACTCTGATCATGCGATGAGATTATGTGGACCGAAAAGATACTAGTGTATTTGCGCGTTTATGGGATCGTTGTTTAACATCCTGGTATTTGAAAAAGGTTAAAACCGACTTTGCTTATATCCACTGTCAAAGCTGAATATAGTAAGAAAAAACGCGGGAAAGGCATGTCAACAAGCACTATGGATGAAACAAGCTCTCCTAGATTATGGCATTAGGTTGGATGACATACCCATAATATGTGATAACAAAGGGGCTATAGACTTAAGTAAGAATCCCATACAACACTCTCGTACTAAACACATTGAGATTCGTCACTATTTTCTTAGTGACAATGTTTAAAAAGGAAATATTTCCATAGAAAAGTTTCTTCGGAAGATAAACATTGCCGATATTGAACAAACCCCTTAAACGTGAGCACTTTTATATACCTTATGTCTAGGTCTAGGAATGATAGAACAAATTGATTGAACACTTAGTCTCATTACCATAAATGATTGATAAGGTACTTAAATGAAAACAAGAACAATGAACTACAATCAAAAATTAAAATGCCAAAATCAAAAAATTAAGAAAAAATAATCGTTAGATGGGCGGCCTCCTTAATTCTCAACGGGCGGTCCCCTTAAAATTAAAGGGGTCGGCCACGTATTTAAGGGGACCGACCATCTAACAGTAGGCAAAAGTTTTTATATTTTTTTCTTCTTCTTTCTGAGTCTAGGATTCTATTTTGCACAAAATCAAAAATTGGGAACTTATCGAAAGTATAATTTATATAAAATTACATGACCTTGGTTTGGTCAAGACTCAAGATTTTCTACTTAATATATGTATATATATAAGTCCCAATACACTTTAATAAAATTCTTCTCACAACTAGGAGTACATGAAAAAAAATTATTTTCATACATTGTTGATATATGCCAAAAACATTTTTCAAATCATGCGTAATGATCTCGCATTTGTTGCCAAAATTACTAATCTATTAGATATTTTAGGACAATCTTGGATTGAGCAAAATTAAATCAAGGAGCACTTGATTTATTTATTTGGTTTTATTATGAGTCGAAATATCGTTGCTCCACTTTTGTTACTATAAGGCACACACTAGGATTTTTAAATGCAAAACACAAGTCTCACTTATAATGTGTTTACATAATTACTAGTGTAAGAAATCGCTTAGGAGCTAGTACAAACATATTTGGGATAATAAAACTATTTGTTTAAATGGTTTCTTTTGAAGACTTTTATTTTTCCTTTCTTACTTGCATTGTTTCTCATTACTATTATTTGCTTAATGCCCTTAGGACTTGATCCATGTTTAAAATAAAATTAGGGTACTTTGCTTGCCTTTTTTCATGCTTGTAAATTTGTTAGTCTTAGTTTTCATAAAAAACTAGGACTTGTTGCAAAATGACACCAAAAACAGTACACCTTTTTATCATTTCCTGAAACAAAACAAAAACCTGGACTTTCTGGTCTTTTCAGGTGGCGGCCCCCTTAAATCTAAAGGGCGGTCCCCTTAAAATTAAAGGGACCGGCCACACAATTAAGGGGAACGGCCACCTGACACATGACATTTTACTATTTTTTCTGCTTTTTGACCCTCTTTCACCTAAACTTAGCTATAATTTCCTTAAACTCACCAACATCCTTAAAATTGACTTTCAAGCAATGTCCATCCTTCCTTAATTATATCATTCTCATACTATAAATCAACCCTCATCCTCAACACATTCTCCATAACTTATCTTGTCTTCTCCAATGTCTTCACCACACAAACCTTTACCCAAATCCTTAGGTTATCAAGATATTGGTCAAGACCTTTAGAGAAAGAAGTTTGACCTCTTGTTAACTCATAAATGTGGATGATGTTAACTTACATACTCAAATATCCAAACCATATCTCCCTCACAATTAACCATCCTCAAAATAACTCTCCTACACTCAAACAAACCATGATTTCTACAATCTCACTCACTTCTTACTTGGTGATCCTTATTGACACTAATGTTGGACATCTCTCATAACAACTCCAAAACTTTAATCCAAACCTCACGCACACAACTCTCTACTTCCTTCACACACTTCATCATCACAGGGTTTGGCTAATATGACTCATGCTCAAGCTCCACCCTCACCTCATGGTGACAACCAAACTCAACCTCTGCTTCCTCCATCTCCAAGTAGAGAGATGCTCTATAATTGACATTTTACTCTCCAAACTCACAAGAGTTATCAAACCTTTGAGTCATGCTTGCCTCACACCCTCTTCTTAGACCATAGTTATAATCATGTTGGATGTTGCTCTTGTTGCATCTATACCCAAAAACAAATCCTAACCTGAAGTGAAGTTTATGGATAAATTTCTTCTCATCGACCACAAAAACCCAACCACCGCAAATCCACCGTACTTTTCCTTCATCAACACCTCCGCTCCAAAACTCTCCCACAAAACAAACTTTGCATCGATACATGCCAACTTTCTCTTGTTTTCAAATAAATAACCAACCCTCTCCTTTTGCAAGCAAGTCTAATGGTTTCCTATGGTAATTTAGGAATATTAGGACCTTTGAAGTATAACTTTTATGTATAATGTACTAATATGCTTCACGCACATTATCTCTATTTTATGCATGTATGTTTGTGTTGTATACACAATTTCTATGTTTATTGAATGATCTTTGGAATTATGCTTTAAAGTGTCATTTTTTTGGTTAATATCTTGCATTTTTTCTTTCTTTGCTATATGTTAGAAACATCGGTGTTGTTCCTTTAACTTGTTTTTGTAGCAAAGTTACCATAGCTCAATTCTTTAGTGCCCTCAAACAAGGGGGAGTACACATCAAGGGGGAGCACTTATACCGTCGTTTTTACTAACATTCATCAGCGAAGTGTTGGGAATTAAAGAGCTTCTACAAGATAATGCTGCTGAAGAACTTAGTACTATTAGTTGAAGACTTAGTACTGTTAGTTATAGTTAGTACTGCTAGTACAATGTTAATACTGTCAGTATAAGTTAGTACTGTTAGTTTAAAATAGTTAGTGCTGCTTATGTGATATGCATGAGTTTATTTATTTTAGAATATAATATGCCCATGTTTTACTTAAACGCATTGTGTAGGGCCAATGGGTTTTTCACTGGTGTATTAAGGATCCCTTTCGCATTGGGTTTTAGATATACATTCATTAACAGATTCATAGATCAATATTCAGAGAATAGAAGAAGAACATGATTAGTTATTAGGCAAAACATATAGTTATTTTGTGATTTGTTCAATATAGTGAAAGTTCTGTGTTCATTGTTTCTTCTGAGTATATAAAGATTAATTCCGCATAGTCTTTATATATACACCACAAGGTTTTAATCTAGTTGTTAGATTTCTCTAAAGCTAATATAAAAGATCCCTTCAATTGGAACCTACTAGTGGTATCAGAGCGCGGTGTTTTTTATTATGAACCTTGATTTAGAAGGGAAACATACTAGATCCAATCTTTGTTAATTCCCTAGATCAAAAAACCATGATCTAGAAAGTACCCAAAACATTTCTTTTGCCAAAAACTGCACTTCTCAAGCAAGGTGATATATGATACATGGAGACTCTCAGGCCCTAGGTCATACATTCAACTTCAAGACTATGCTCTCTGGGAGATCATAGAGGAAGGCAACTCGTTTAAGCCAGTAGCTCGAACCACTACAAACGAAGATGGTACAATTACTACAACAATACCTGGTGCTGTTACTGCTGAACAGAAGATCCTAAAGAAGAATGATCTTAAAGTCCGGAGCATCTTGATGATGACACTTCCAAGTGAGCATCTACTTACTTTCAATAAATACAAGGATGCCAAGTCTTTATTTGAAGCCATAGAAGCAAGATTTGGTGGTAATGAAGCCACCAAGAAGACTCAAAAGACACTCTTAAAGCAGATGTATGAAACCTTCAATGCTTCTAGCTCAGAGTCACTTGATTCTATCTTTAACAGGCTTTAGAAAATTGTAAGCCAGTTAACTATCTTAGGTGAAATCATCACTCCAGAAGAACTTAACCTTAAATTCTTAAGAAGTCTTCCTACTGAATGGGGTATGCATGTTGTGGTTTGGAGGAACAAATCAGATCTGGGTTCAATAAGTTTTGATGATCTTTACAACAATTTTAAGATTGTTAAACCAGAAGTCAAAAGAAGTGTAACCTCAAACTCATGCTCTCAGAATTTGGCCTTTGTCTCAGGACATAGCAGTACAAATGATGTTAATACTGCTAATGTTCATGTTAGTACTGGTAGTACTCCTGTTAGTACTGCTAGAACTAATAATAGTACTGCTTGCCTTAGTGATGCCACAATATATGCTTATCTGGCCACTCAACCCAATGGGTCTCAAGTTGTTCATGAAGACCTAGAGCAAATCCATAAAGATGATCTTGATGAAATGGATTTAAAGTGGCAATTGGCATTGCTAAGCATGAAAGCAAGAAAGTTTTATCAAAGAACTGGTAAAAAGATTATCATCAATGGAAGTGATACTGCTGGTTATGACAAGAAAAAGGTGGAATGTTTCAATTGTCATAAGTTGGGACATTTTGCTAGAGAGTGCAGAAATCCTAAGAGTCAAGAGAATAGGAGCAAAAGTCAAGACAGCTAAAAAAGAACAGTGAAGTGAAGAATACTTTCTTCCAAAGCTATGATCTAGCCTATAGATGGGACTGGATTTGATTGGAGCTACATGGCACAAGAGGAGGCTTCTACCAACTTTGCACTTATGGCTTTCTCTGATTCTGAGGTACAAAATAACAAAAACTTTACTCTAAACTTGTCTTTAAAATTTTTAAAAGATTCTTAAGTCTAAGTATGATAAGTGAGAATAGAGCTTAATAAGTCGGAATCATGATTTAGATACGCTATAATAATGGTTTAGCTTCGTAGTAGAAGAACAATGGTCTGTTTATAAGAAAAAATGAATGTATGCTTTGTATCAAATTGTGATGTTCTTAAAAGAGATGCCTCATTTAATGAATCAGATATTAACGCTCTTAAGAAACAGGTAGAAAGACTTAAGAAAGAAAAAGAGGATAATCAGTTTAAAATTGATAACTTTGAAAATGCCTCTAAAAGTCTAGATTAATTGATTGGAAATCAAATATATGATAACATTAAGAAGGGTCTAGGATATAATGCTGTTCCCCCTTAACTTACAGGCTTGTTTGCACCTCCTAGTATTGATTTATCAAACTCAGGACTTGAGAAATTTAAACAACCTGAATTTGAAGGATATGGTGTTAAGGTAAATAAGGGTGCTAGTGAAAATGTCTCTAAAGAAGTTAAGAAAACTTCAGATGCTCCAATAATTGAAGATTGGGTTTCTGATTGTGATGAAGATGAGACTGTTATGTTACAGTCTCTTAATGTTCAAAAACCTAAGCAAGCTGATCAACCTAAGAAAGTTAGTCAAAATACCTCGAACAACAGTACAAGATGGAAATACCCCAATGCCTAAAAAATTAGGAGCTGGATTTCAGTTTACGCCAAAAGCTTGTTTTGTGTGTGAGAGTTTTAACCATCTAATTAAAGACTGTGATTTTCATGATAAAAGGATGGTACAAAAACCTGTTTTGAACAATGTGAAAACGGGAACTGGTCAAAAGGAAGTTAGACCGTTTGGGACTTAATTGCAATTGAGGGTTCAATCATCAAAATTTTATCTAATTCTAGAAAGGAATTTTGATCCAACAGCAGTTTTACCAAGTCTGGCCTTTGGTACCATTAGTACGCTAGGCAAATAATTTTTCAAGAACAGCTAGCACAGTTAGTGCTTCTAGGCCAGTTTAATATTGCTGTAACAAAAACCCCTTTTGTAAATATTGTCCAAACCAGGGACAATTGCTTTTCAAGAGTACATTCATCTCTAAGAAGACCTTTTTTACAACATAGCAGTACTTAAAACAGAAAATTTTGAATAACAAAGTTTAGTACTGCTAAAGTAATTTTCTGTTAATACTGTTAAAGGAAAAAGGAATGACAAGTACCTGTTGGGAATAAGGGATTAATGTGTTAAGCCTATAACTTACTGGCATGGAGAAACCTAAAATATAAGGGATTTTGATAAATTCATGTCTTCTAGTAATTCTGGATTCATGTATTTGTAAGCAATTTAACCTATGTTGATCCAACAGGTTAGAAACAAGGCAGTAATGGCTTGGGTTCCTCAAGAGAAATGATTCTCTTGGTGCATAGTCTTAATTTGTTCTGCTAATTATACTTGTTGTGCTATGTTGTTAGTACTGTTATTGTATTTTCTAATGTAGTAGACTAACATTTTGCAGGTTATTATAAGAAGTATAGTGGATTTTGGGGGGAGGTCTTTGATGAGATACTTTGATGATAGAATGGTGGTCTTTTTAGGGTTGGTTTTACAATCCATCACAAACAATTGGTCATCAATTCACTCATGCTGAGACAGGCATAAGAATTGGCTAGTCCATAAGCAAAACAGTTGTGGGAAATACCTTTTCAAATCCGTTTATGGTTGACCAATTACCAAAATTATAGGGTTCTTAACTCACCTCTTACTTCATGGTAGAGTTGGCTAGTCCAGGATTTTCAATCCGATCTGGTAAAGACTAATCAAATCTGTTGATAGCTGATAGTTTGCTAAAAACTATATGGTTATCAATGCACCATGTTTTTGCAAATGAAGCATTAACTATTTCCAGGGCAACGGAAACTGGTAAAGATCATCAAATCCGTTTTTGGCTGGTAGTTTGCCAAAAAACGATAAGATCCAATGATTACCTCTCTCAAAAGGTTATATACTTGATGTGGAGAGGACTGTCTGAAACTTATAGAATGATGGAAATTGTGTACCTAATTTAATTGATAAAGTTTTCCATTTTGGAAAATGGCTCTTACAACAGTCTAAGGAAAACCTCTGCTCAGGACTCTATCAGATGTTGATGAAGAAAGAAAGTCAAAAGAAACATTGGAGACAAGCTCAAGGTTATGATTTTCAGGATGCAGAAGAGTATTTGATTTCTGAGGATCCTGTCAAACAGGGGAGGATGGAAGAAACAGAAGATGGTCATGGTGGGAGTATGACACTTCAAAGTATGAACTTATGGAGCAGATTTTATCTTGAAAAAAGAGTACAGGAAGTTATGCTTGGTGTTAATACTGCTAGATCAACTTAGTATGCTTATGTTTGACTGTTAGTACTGTTTGATGCCATAACTAATAAGAGCCGTTGAGATATTTCTACCAACAACCTAGCTTATAAGGTTTCATGATAAGCTCAAATCTTTTATAGTCAGTGAATATAAACTCTTTTACACTTCTCACAAAATTCCAGATTATTAATCAATTTTTCATTCATCAAAATGACAAATTTGGAGTTTTGCGATAGGTAATTCTCTCTCTAAACACACACACTAATTACACCTTCATCTTCACACACTAATCATCAATCAAGATCTATTGGTTAATAAGATAGAAGTTCAAGCTTTCATGGAGATATTCAAGCATTGTTGAGAAGACTTGATAGACAAGATTTGAGACAATTCTACAGCTTGGTTCAAGAAAGATTTAAAGATCATCCACTTGAGGGTCATGATTTAGATCTATGGGGAGATCTTAGGATGATATTTGATCCAAATGAAGAAGATGACATATGGTTAAATCAACAGTATTAGGAGTTACTGAGATGGAAATTGCATGAATACAGTGGTGTTCACTCTTTGTTCTTAGATGGTACATCAATACAGATCAACATGTTAGTAGAAAAGAAGTATCCATTGAAGAAGGAAATCTTAGAGAAGATGATCAACTTGAAGATTGAAGCAGAAGAAGAAAGTACGATGGCACATGAGCTTATAAAGTTTATCAAATCTCAGATTGCAAAACAGAGTTAGTTATGAAGAATTTTTAAAAGCTAACAGGAAAGGAAGCTAAAGTGTTTGAAAGAATCCTCTCAAAATCAAAAAGCTTTAATTCAAGAAACTTAAGATTTGAAGGTAAATCATAAGTTTAGGGGAGGATTGTTGGGAATTAAAGAGCTTCTATAAGATAATGCTGCTGAAGGACTTAATACTGCTAGTAAGACTTAATACTCGCTAGTAATAGTTAAGTACTAACAGCTACAAAAATGTTAAGTATTGATCAGTTATTAGTTAGTACCGTTAGTAGAAATAGTTATACTGCTTATGTGATATACATGAGTTATATTAGGAATAGATATGCATGATCACTTAACGCGTTTTGTAAGCCCATTAGGGTTTTTCCTTGGTGTATAAAAGGAACCCTTACGACATAGTTAGATATACATTCATTAACAGATTCATAGATCAATATTCAGAGAATAGAAGAAGAACACGATTAGTTATTAGGCAAAACATATAGTTGTTTTGTGATTTGTTCAATATAGTGAAAGTTTTGTGTTCATTGTTTGATTGTTTCTTCTGAGTATATAAAGATTAATTCCATGTAGTCTTTATATATACACCACAAGGTTTCTAATCTAGTTGTTTAGATTTATCTAAGCTAATAAAAGATCCATTCAATTGGAACCTACACGAAGCCTTTTTGATTCTACAAGAAGGGGGAGAAATGGAAATAAAACTCACTAAATACTTGGTAAAAAATAATTTTTTATTTAATGAGTTTAGATTTTGTAATCATGAAAAAGGGGGAGATTGTTGATAGAAATAATGCCTAAAAACATTATAAATACTTTTCGACCTCTCTACGTTTCGATAATCACAAAATGTAAAAACGCTAAATGTAAAATTAAACGTAAACAAGTAAGTAGTAGTAAATTTTCTTTTCGAAAATTTAATCACTTAAAGGTATAAATAAATAAATGCTTAATGCTTTTTATGATCAAAGGAATTTTTATTTAACTTCACACTTTTTATAAAAATGACTCAAACATTTTTATATTTTTACAAAACATTTTTAGATTTAAAAGAAATGTTTTATTCATATAATATTTTTGAATTCCATTTTTTTACCAAAAAAAGGGCTAGAAATGTTCCAGAAAACACATCCCCCAGAAAAGACAAAAAAGGGAGCGTCAGGCTTGGGCGGCCCCCTTAATTATAACAGGCAGCCCCCTTAATTTTAAGGGGACCGGCAACCTAATTAAGGGACCGGCCACGTGTTTTTTTGTCTCAGCTTGCCTATAAATACTAGACTATTCTCCACTGATTTTCTCACCTATTGCACACACTTTCTTTCTGTTCTAAATCAGTTTATGCTTTAACAAATCTTAGATCATTTAATCATAATGCTTTGTTTTCAAAGTGATCAAGCTCAATTTTTCATAGTGCAAGAGAAGAAATACTTCTTATCGTCAAGTCAAATAAAAAGTGGTTTTAGTGTAGTTGGTGTTTGTTGTGAAGTTGTGTTAGATCTTGATATATCTTTGTGTTTATTGTGAATGTGTGTATCGTAGTTGTGTATAATTGTATAGATTCGTGGGTATCATTGTAAGTATTGGTTAGATAGAAGGATCTTTGTAAGTAGTGTCAGACTCGTGTGATCGAAGTAGTGTATAGGGAGAAGTGACGTTCGTGAATCGGTAGTGGAAGAAGATGTGAATCGTATGGTGAAGAAGTTGTGGTAGATTTATTGTTATAAATAGGTTTAGAACTCGACATTTCGCTTAATCCTTAGTGTCGAAATTTGTTGTAAGCTAACGTTGTGTTACTGGTTCTTCTCCGCCTCAAAGGAGAGCTTGGTTTTGACATAGTAAGAGAACTCTCGAATTGGTGCTCAGGGTAGGGAGTAGGACGACATGAGGTGCTTCGTTACCGCAACACTATAATTCCTCTGTGTTGTGGTTTGATCTTTTCTAACTCTTATCTCTTTATATTTCTATTTACTTATCTTTTTTAATTAATTTAATTGTATCATATAGTGCAACATATCGAGATCACATAAAGTCGGAATTAAGTTTTCCACAACAAACTAAACATTAAATTTTAAAAAACGGTAAACTATTCAATCCCCCTTCTAGTTTTCCACAGACTTAGATCTTTGGCATATTATCTTGAATGATGATTTTCAACCGGTTGCCAAAAATGAAGTAACCTACGTTTTAGAGGTTGTTCCTTTTGAAGAACAATCTGATGATCTTAAAAAGAAACTTGCTAAAAATAATGAAGCAAAAATGATTCTTTACAATGCTTTACCTAAAAAGGAATACAAAAGAATTTTTATGTGTAAAACGGCTAAAGATATTTGGCAATCATTGTTAATCACATATCAAGGTAATAGCCAAGTAAAGGATAATAAAATTAATCTTCTTGTTCAACAATATGAACAATTTACTATCCTTGAAGAAGAATCTATTGATAGCGGTTTTGCTAGATTTAACACTATTATTACTAGTCTTAAAGCTATTGATGAAGGTTTTTCTAGCAAGAACTATGTTAGGAAGTTTCTTAGGGCTCTACATCCTAAATGAAGAGCAAAGGTTATGGTGATTTAAGAATCGAAAGATTTTTCATCACTAGCTCTAGATGAGCTCATCGGCAATCTAAAAGTACATGAAGTTGTCATGGAAAAGGATTCTGAAATTTATAAAAGCAAAAAGGAAAGAGTTAAGTCTATTGCCTTGAAAGCTAAGAAAGAGTCTAGTGATGACGAAACTTCAACATCCGGAAGTGATGACGAAGAATATGCTATGGCTGTAAGGAACTTTAAAAAGTTCTTTAGAAGAAAGGGTAAATTTTTCAGGCAACCAAGAGAAGAAAAGAAGTCATTCCGACAAAGGGATGAGAAGAAAGAAAAGAGTGATCGCAAATGCTTTAGATGCGGTGATCCATATCATCTCATTGGCGATTGTCCAAAACCCCCTCGCAACAAAGATCAAAAGGCCTTTATTGGAGGTTCTTGAAGAGATATCGAAAATGAAGCCGAGGACAAAACTAACGATGAAACTTTTCTCATGGCTCAATTGTCAAATGAGGTAACTCTTGACTCTTCTCATTATAGTGATAATGCTTCTTCTTTTGATGACGATAGTATGCAAATTGAATATGATAATTTATGTGAAAATCATCAACAAAAATAAAATTTTGAAAACTAAAAGAGAGCTTTTAGAAAAAGAAATTTTAGAGTTGAATGAGAAAATTAAGAAGCTTGAGAGAAATAAAGAAGTTGACATTGGTTGTGAGTCATGTCAACAACTTCATTTACAAAACGCTAAACTTAAAGAAACGCAAGTTGCATTTGTTAAATTTGATAAAAGTGATAATTCATTAAGAGAAATGCTTAATGTTCAAAAGTCACCTAGTTGTAAAATAAGTTTAGGATTTGATAAAGGGAAAATTCCCTAAAAGGTCCGAGTTCAAGGGTGCTAGTCACCTTCTCCCCAAAAATTTTTTTTAATCCAAAAGAGTCCAGGGCGACTGTGCATTGGGGCAACCTCACCACAACACGCCATGT
>BQNB010119523.1:0-20799 GCA_026074375.1 Tanacetum coccineum
CTGTTGTGGCTTTGTAGACTTCTTCACAAAAGTATTCAAGTTAAGTCAAGCTCTTGCATGTTCCTTTCATCAGCTCAAATGTTAGACCTGCTAACAATTCAGATTTTAGTGTTGTAACATTTAGCTGGTTCATCACAAAAGCTGAAAAGTCAAATGTTGTATCTGTTAGCTCATCGAATGACTCTCGAGGGTCTTCTCTTCTTGCTAAATTGCTTAGCCAAGGTTGGACGGATTCATGAACAGCAGGTACATACTTGTTCCATGCATGATCAGGAGAAGGTAGTCGTTTAGGTTGTTGAAACCAGTCAGGAAGATGATAGACCTCTTCTTCCGCTTGTTCATCATGGACACCTGATTCAAACTCCAGATGTGCAGGTGCTTCAAAGACATCTGTAGATTGCATAGTTTCCTCTACTGGAGCAGATTGGCTAGCAGATTGCTTATGAGTCTTAGAACCTGTAGTAGTCTTTCCTGCTGTCGTGGTTGTCCTTTCTCTTGAAGCATTGGTAGATTCAGGCTCTTTTCCTGACCTTCTTCTTTTGGACCCCCGGTCTATTCCAGGGAGGGTTCTTGATCATCATCTACTCTGTCTCGAGGTCTTTTTATTGTGACTGTATCGCCATAAGTATCTAGCAGAATTTTGTCGGCTTCATACGCATCAACTAATGCCTTGTAGAGCTGCCTTTGAATGTCTGACCTGTTGATAGAGTTGTTTGCTTCCATCTTGTCAATTAAGATATTTTTCAGCTCTAGTTCTGAAAGATTAGCAGCTACAACATGAGACGTCTTGGCTTCCTTTGAAGATCATACCAGAACCTCAGACTCGAGTTGTTCGTTTACTAACTTCTCAATTTTTGGTGTGATCTTCGAGACTTTATTCTTGACTTGTTCCTTGATTACTTTCTTCATTCCTTCCTCGATTGAATCAAGGAATTGTTGATTTTTAGCTTGAGCCTCTTCTCAAATTCTGTCTGACTATAGTTGGACTGCAACATCTACTGCTTCCTTCATTTTATTTGCCAGGTACTGGTCAACGATGCCAGGAATGGAAGAGAGTGCTTTAGCATATTGATTTGTTTGTTTGAGTTCTGAGAAGTTGTCTTCTAACGCTTTTAGTCTGTAATCAAAACCAAACAACGAACCAAAGTCAGGAAGATTTTGAAGTGAGGAACTTGGAGTAGTAGTCGGTGTCAGGATTGGTGTTTGTTGTAATTGAATGAACAGAGGAGTCGGTATTGGAGGATGATTGGTTGGTGCAAAGAAAGATGGCTCCGCAATGACAGTGACCAGAATATCTACTAGAGAGGTAGATTCAGCATTATGTCCAAATATAGCATCAACACCGGTATCTTGATTTGGATTTAGCATGTTGGAGACAAAGCCAGATGATATAGAAGAGCTGTATTGTTGACCATCAGGATTTACCGAAGTTAGGGTCACAGGAGTGTCTTTAATTTCCTGGGTTGCTTGAACCTGTGGCAATATAACATCTGTCATTACATCATCTCTTCCTTCAAGATTGGCATTGGTATCTTTGTCCGCCTCATTTCCTTGGTCCTCTACATATGTAGCATCTTCATCTGACTTTTCTCCTTCAACATCCACTCCTTCAACTTTATTGTCACTGTCTTCATCATCTGAGGATGAAACAAGAGAGGGTGTATGAACTATAGGATCGAAGGTATCATCTTCATCAGTTTCCTCTTCATGTGTTGTTTCATCATCATGAGTTGTGAGCTTTGGATGAATGAAATCATCACCATCATCAGCGTTCTCATCATCGTCATTTTTATCATCATCTTGATCATCTTCACTTGACTTCCAAGAGATATCATCATCTGAGTCATAATCAGATGCATCGGGAACCCCTGGTGAAACACCAGTTCCTTCATCTGCACCAGACCCATTGGTATGAGAGTTGTGAGTCTCTTTACGGATTCTTTTGGTGATTATCTTGAGTTGCTCAGCTTCTGTCAAAACCGCCTTAAAGATAATCTCTAACTCTTTAGCCTTCTGCTGTCCTTTTCCAGTCTTCTTTCCTTTCTTTTCTTTAGGGACTGTGGGAGACTTTTGCTTAGTGGGTGCATCTGAATCAGTTTTCTTCTTGCTTGCTTTTGTCTTTGGAGGAATCTTTCCTGAATCAATAGCATAATACTCTTTGTATGATTCAGAGTTACAGATGTCCTCATTGGTTAACTCTGCTGGTAAGATAGCCCCGTACAGCTGAGTGTCTTCATTCTTTGAGATGACATTGATTGTCGTGAACATTGGGTCATCTCTGGCATAGTGCCAATTAACCTTGTTTCTTTGAGGAATTGAAGGGTCTTTAGCCATGACAAAGTTGACGATTAGCTTGGTAAAACGAGGATAGTACATCGCATTGCCCTTCTTCGTATTCTTGTTCTCAATCTGGTAAGTGAAGTCCTCCCACAGAAGATATGCATAATCAACCTTCTTGTTATTGTACATTCCCCATAAGATTTGAGCTTGAGAAAGACGAAGACTGTCGTAGGATGGTTTACCACTGAGACATTTGTTGATGATAGCAGCAAATGATCTCCAGGGTTGATGCAGCTTATTGACATTAACATCAGTGATCTTTCTTATTTCTCCAGAGTGACCAAGACTGGCTAGAAATGCGAGAATCTCCTTCTCAAGAGGTGGTTCTTCAAACTTCTTATTACCGACTTTAGGGCAAATTTGAAGAATATCTCTGAATTGATCAAGATTGAGAATGTGCTTTTTGTTGTTCATCTTGAATCTGACAGATCGGTTATGAATATAAGCAGAGGCCCAGAATTCTTGCATATAGATCTCTGGAACATCAGCAGAGACTTGGAATGCCTTGTAGAAAGGAGTGAGCTTTAACACATCGTAGACTACTTGAAGAGTTGCTTCCTTTGATATGACATCCGAGCTTAAACGAAGATTACATTTACCAATCTTAAGTCGGTTGGCAGGAGCAACTAAAGCATCATCCAAAGCAATCTGATCCGCCACTGAGATTTCCATGAGACTGTTTAAGAAAGAGTGAGTGCAGTTTATAATGTGACACAATCATTCATACATTAGAACCTTTATGACTTTTAGCACTTTGAAGATCAATCATCTTAGATAGACTAATAGCGTATGAGACAAAGGCACCTATTGTAACAACTAAGTTGAAATGTAGTTAACCTTGGTTTTGTCAAGCTTTTAATTTCTATTTTAAACTAAGAGACTAATTTAATTTAACCTTAGTTGGAAAAATTTGATCTTAAGTGTGTTAAGTCGAAACTGGTTAAGTGTTGAAAACATCTTCACTCGTTCGGTCCACAAAGAAACACCTCGATCGGTTTGCACTGAATATCACTCGTTCGGTCCATATAGACAGACACTCGTTCGGTTCGCACTATCAGTCACTCGTTCGGTCCACATAGACAGACACTCGTTCGGTCCATGTTATCAATCATTCGTTCGGTCCGCACTATTAGTCACTCGTTCGGTCCACATTGTAAATTATTCATTCGGTCGATATTAAATAACACTCGTTCGATCCTCATTAAAATTTACTCGATCGGTCCACACTAAGTGACACTTGTTCGGTCCACACTTGATGATTCTCGTTTGGTTCACACTATAATTCATTCGTTCGGTCTCTTAAGGTTTGACTCAATCGATTCCATTATTTATCCATTTTACAATAACATAAGATTGGCTTAAGGGATGATCAACAATTATTTGTTAGAGCCTACCTATGTCATTTTTGAGTTTGGTTGATGAGGATTTATCGTCTTACGAGCAACAATACACCACATGGACATACAATCGAATAAAACTAACACTAGATGAGATCAACAGGACATAAGCTCGTTCCTAATATTGACAAATGATCATGATATAGCTATCCCACACATAACTCATAACATTTATACAACATATAGCATAACCCTAATTTTCGAGCACAAAATCAATCAAGAACACATTGAAATCAAAGCAACTGACAAAACTATTTTAACATAATGTTCTACACTCCAATCTGAGCAAAACGCCTCATTCAATTCGAGTTTTTACTAAGCTTTGATTTGATGAACCCTAATTTTGATTTTTAGGGTTTATCGAAATCAAACCCTCATTAAAACATAATTCGAGTGAGATTTGTGTTCATTGGAGTGTAAGAAACACTTTATAATGAGTACCTTTTGCTTGAAATGATCTTGAGAAGAAGGATTAAAGGGTGCGTTTTGAGTGTGTGTGCGTGTGTGTGTTTTTGAGTGTGTGAAAGTGTGTGAACAGTGATAGGGACGGGGTGGGATGGGTAAGTTTTAAACCAAAATTTATTCTTAACACTTTTGGCCCCTCATGATTACTCAACTATTAATTTTGCCAATTAAGTTTTATAAGGTGTATTCAAGTTAAACAATTAGCACAAATAGTCCCTAATGTTTTATACTCTCTTACCTATAGACTTAATTACGCAAAATACATCCTAAAGGAATAAACAAATAACACATAAGGCACAAGCAAGTTAAACTTAATTAACTAACAGACCAAGAGATATTCCGTTATTGTTTTAAAACCTTTTCTCTTTTAAAAACTCATTTATTCATGATGAAAATTTTTGACATTCTCTCCCCCTCAAACAATGACCCGTTTTCTATTTAAAGAGTTGTAGTCGTTGTTTGAGAAGTCAAATGTATCTTTAAAAATATTTTCAGATGATGGAATGATTTTATATGTGAAAAACAACAAACACCATGGTAAATAAGATTTCTCTTATTTATACTCATAAATGCACTGAAACGTACACTTATGGAAATATAGACAGCACGGGTTGTGATGCAAAGTAATCACAAGCCTTTGCATGGTCATAGAGTAGACCATGCCCGAGAATAAATTCCCGTTGTTAGGAACAACTGTCTTTTAGACGACATGTTTTCCTCAAGGTGAAAAGCGGGTTACTATCTGAAATAATAGCAAGCCATATGGCATGTTTTGAAAACATTAGAAACTTCTGCTCGAACTTCATTTACAGGCTCGTATCATTGTTGAATGACATTTCTAAGACCGTAAATGTTATCGATTTTCAGAAGACATGCCATTTGAAAACTTCTTTTTGTATTTTTCTCATTTTTTAATTTTGTATTTTGTTTTTGAAAAATTTATATAAAAAGAAAATATTTTTGGTTTTTCTGAGTTATATTATATACATATGATACAAAGGATATTCGAATAGGTACCACCACTATTCGTCAACGTCATCTGCCAACTTTTTCAGAGTCTCCGGCGTAAAACTTCGCATACCCAGCTTGTTGATTAGAAATTCAATTCTTTCTCGGCCAAGAGCTTTAGTGAAGATGTCCGCCAATTGATACTCCGTATTGACAAAGTAAAGTTCGATCACACCATTTTCAACATGCTCCTTGATGAAGTGAAATCTGATGTCTATATGCTTGGATCTGGAATGTTGAACGTTGTTGCAGCATAAGGCAATAGCGCTTTTGTTATCACAGTACATTGGAATTTTATTGAATCCAAAGCCATAGTCGGTAAGTTGTGATCTCATCCAAAGGACTTGAGCACAACAACCGGACAAAGCAATATATTCAGCTTCCGTACTGGATATCGCAGCGCTTTTCTGCCTTTTAGACGACCAGCTCACAAGTCTATCACCCAAAAGTTGTATACTACCAGATGTGCTACGGCGTGTATCTTGACAACCAGCATGATCCGCATCTGCAAATGCTGTTAGTGCAAAGGAAGAATCCTTCGGATACCAAAGACCCCGATGTACGGTTCCTTTTAGATACCGAAAGATCCTTTTTACCGCATTTAAGTGCTTTTCGGTAGGCCGAGCCTGATACCGGGCACACATGCATATAGCAAATTGTAGGTCAGGTCTACTGGCTGTAAGATAAAGGAGGGTGCCAATCATACCACGATAGTGTGACGGATCTACAGCTTTCCCTTCTTTATCCTCATCCAGTTTGGATTTCTCCACCATGGGAGTATCCACTGGGTCACAAGATTCAAAGCCATATTTCTTTAGTGATTCAAGAGCATATTTAGATTGGTTTATGAAGATGCCTCTGGGACTTTGAGAAATCTGTAGTCCTAAGAAAAATGAGATTTTACCCATCATCGACATCTTGAATTTTGAACACATGATTTTAGCGAATAGATCACAAAGTTCAGGAGTAGATGCAGCAAAGATAATGTCATCGACATATATTTGTACCAGTAGTAGTTCCTTGCCTTCTCTACGGATGAACAGAGTAGGATCCACTGAGCCTTTTGAGAAGTCATTGGATATCAGGAATGAAGACAACATATCATACCACGCGCGTGGAGCTTGTTTCAACCCATAAAGAGCTTTCTTAAGCTTGTACACGTAGTTAGGTTTGTCTGGATCCACAAATCCGTCCGGTTGGCTAACATAAACCTCTTCCCGCAGATTACCATTCAGAAACGCAGTCTTCACATCCATTTGATAGACGACCATGTTCATATGAGCAGCAAACGCTAGAAAAATTCGTATAGCCTCTAATCTTGCAACCGGAGCGAAGGACTCTTCAAAATCGATTCCCTCTTCTTGACGATAACCACGAGCGACCAACCGAGCCTTGTTTTTCAGAATACCTCCTAACTCATCAAGCTTAACCTTATAGATCCACTTAAGAGTGATGACAAATGCTTTATCAGGAGGAGGAACAAGTTCCCAAACTTCAAGACGTTCAAATTCATGAAGTTCCTCTTGCATAGCTTCAATCCAACATGCTTGAGTTAATGCGTCTTTGTAGTTCTTAGGTTCGACTGATGTGAGAAAGGCATCATAGTAGCAGAATAAGGCTTGTTCATGGAGTTGTAGTCGTGTGGAAACTGGTCTGTCGAGAGCACCGATTATATTCTCAAGTGGGTGATCCTTAGTCCATTTGCTATTGTGTTCAGAAACTTGGTGATCGGGAGGCACAATTGTATGAATAACATCCGATGATGAGGATTGATCAGAAGCAACTTCTGGAATTGGAATACCAAAGTACGGATCATTACCCATATGTGCAACTTCAATGTCATGATTATCTTCTTCAACATCATGAGAAATAATAGAGTATGAGTTTCTTGTATTTATGAAGAGTTACTTGTGAAGTGCATCATGATAACCGTAATGAGGAAGGATGAGCAATTGATACAGCATTTCAGGTGCAACAACTTCAGGATAGGAGCAAGATGACTTTTGTTCTTGTAAATCAACATAAGGTGGGGGATTTAAGTGACTCATCCAAACATTCGTTGAAACAATAAATCCCATTCAGATTCTCGAAGGTGGTACAAATGGTTGTTGAAGGAGGAGGGTTTGGCACGAGTCCTGAACTGATTGTTACAGGAGTCATATCATGAAGTGCGGGTCCTGAACTGCTGTGTTCAGAAGCCATCGCGGTCAGCTCATCAAAGTCAACATGAATGGTTTCAATTATTCGTCTGGTACGTCTGTTGTAAATCCGGAATGCTTTCTTCGTGGGTGCATAGCCAATGAAATACATGTCAGCCTTCTGTTGTAACTTACCCAAATTATCGCTATCTTCATTGGTAGACAGAGCGCAACCAAACACGCGATGAAGATGATCGATAGATCGTGAGTTTGTCGTGTAAAAGCTCGTATGGTGTTTTACCGTGACGACGACGTATCATGGAACGATTCATGGTATAACAGGCTATGGCAACCGCTTCGGCCCATAGAAATAAAGGAGCTTTTGCATAAATTAACATAGTGCGGGCTGCTTCAATTAGCGTACGATTTTGTCTTTCAACAACACCGTTTGCTGTGATAAAAGGGAAAAAAAAAAAAAAAAAAAAAAGAAAAGAGCTGTGCAACTGATGTCTTCATAAGCTGCCAACCTTCTCATAATAATTCACCAATGTCTGATTAACAAACCAGTTCCATTAGCTGTTCTGATGTGACGACGGATTTCCTTAAGCTACTTGGATCATCTTTAAAAATTGATAATAAAAAGCTTTGCTTCATCTTTGAATCGCAAACAATTTACCCATGTAACATCGAGAGTAGTCGTCGACACATAACGGAGGTACTTCTTTCCATTGACACTTGCGACACGCATTGGCCTACACAGATCCATATGCAACAGATAGAGTTTTTCTTGATTGGTGTCCTCAGATTTGGGTTTTGTGAGTTCTTGAACTTTTGCCTAATGCCACATTGCAGAACATAAGTGATCCTTTCAAACTTAGCTTAGGGAGAACCTCGACAAGTCCAATCTTGCAAGATGATTAATAGCACCATAGTTCAAGTGAGATAGATCGACGATGCCATTAACCAAGACATGGTTTTAGAAGCCTTTTCAATAGACAAATGGGAGAGGATGCCATCATATTCCCAAGTGAGAGTATATAAAGATTATCCCCTCGAGATCCCGTCAATAAATCAACACCTTCTAGATTGCGAATAAAGCATGTGTGTTGACGAAAGGCCACTTCGAGATTGGAATCACAGAATTATCCCACAAAAAATAGATTATGCCCAAGTCCTTCAACGTAATAAACCCTTGAAATAGTAACATTCCCAATCTGATAGTCTCCATAACCCATTATCTTTACAACTTGATCATTTCCGAATTTGACTGTACCCAAGAATTTACTGATGAAATTGGTGAGCTGAGAGCGATCTCCGGTCATGTGCTTCGAGCAACCAGAGTCCAAATACCAGAGGACGATTTGGACAACCTGCATTCATTAAGAGAAGTAGATGGAACATTGGTTTTTGTGGATCCCCAGGATTTACTAGGTTCCTGTTTGTTAGCAGATATTGTTTTTATAACCTCAGTTTTTTGCTAATGGACTCAGTATTCTTATTTCTTCCTAGGTTTCCTTGAGGATACAAAATTACCACATGTTTGGGGTGATTCATATTCTAGACTATTGGGTTTTCCTAGAAGCACTTCATTAGTAGTGGTAATCTAGTTAAGGGCACGCATTTCTACAATAGTGAAGGTATGACCGGTAGGTCTCCAAATATATCCCATCTTAGTGAACACTTTTCCTGTTGGTTTCTAAATCTCTTTCTTAGATTTTCTCTTCTTAGGTTTAGCATGAAATTTCACATCATTCATAGAATTAGAAACACACAAATTATCAGAAGACATGCAATCATCACCGTTAATACAGACATAATCAGAATTATCATGTTTCTTGGAATTCTGCACAGACGTAGATCCATTAACTTTAACAGTACCATTCCTTTTATTCAAACTAGATTTAACGTTCCTAGAGTGAGCTTCTACTTTATTCTTCGAATTACTACTTGGTGTTTGCAGAATCTTATCATTCCTGGTATTGCCTGAAGGCTGTGATCCGCTAGCACTAGCAGAAAGTCTTACTCCTGTAGAATGCAACACATGCTTGTTAGAAACTATGTTTGAGGTCGAGTCTGTTTTTGTGTTTTCTGTGGATGTGAGTGATTCGGCAAACCTAACTTTCTTGTCCTTTTTCCTCGGTGTGACCGCAACTAATTGAGGATCAAAATTGTTGATGCTAGGGCAAGTCCTACTTATGTGTGAAAGCAAATCCTGAATGACTTTGGTATACCTAAAGGCAGACTCTAAAAGTGAATCTTGAGGATAATTCGCTTTTACATGTTCGACTATATCCTTAAGGACCAAAGCTTCTTCCTGAGTGTGCTTAATATAAGAGGAGTGAGCAGTCCTTTATTCAATTCTTTGGCGGATGGTTCCATATAAACCTTGGGGGGGGGGGGGAGACACTTTTGGATCAACATAGTGTCTCAATAGCCTCCCTTATCTAAAGCTTTTTCCTTAAGTTTCCTAACTCTAATTTTTTAGGGTTGCTAGAACCATCCTTGTTCCTGAAGGTTTTTACATTTAATGCATGAAATTTCCGCCAGACTTTATATGACTTGTTTGATTAACGCATCAATTGTTCTTTGATTGAACACGTTGGGTTAAATTGAGCCATAGTTCTTATAGTTGTTTAATGCTCATTCTCCAAGCAACAAGTGTTTGTCACTCTAGGTTCCAATTCAATGTTAAGAGTCTCAATTTCATCCATGTCCATTTTGACTTTACTATCATCCACATTTTTCCTTTAGACGTTAATTTGCTCTTTCACTTGACAATGCCTGGTCCTTTCTCCTTGAGACGAGCTCTTAATGCACTTAATTAAACAACTGAGTAAAACTTGGAGCATTTTGATCTAAAACACTATTTGTCTGTTGAAAAATTTCTTGATTAAGTTGAGAATCAGCTTCCAAAGTGATGCAATGTTTTTCAAGAGTTGTAAAACTCTTACAAAGTTTATCGTAAGTTTCTTTATCAACAACATCCTTTTTGTTGAGAAGCTCAGTCTTGAGTTCGAGACACTTTTGACATTCATTCACAGTTTCACAACCATCATTCACAGACAAATTCACAACAGTTTTTTACAATGATCATACTCTATGGCTTTGTGCCAAAGAAGTCGTTCATTTTCACTCAAAACTTGATTCATTTTAACTTCGAAAGTTTTGGACTCTAAGCGATGTTGTTCGACAGCCTGTTCCATTTGATAAAAGACATTTTGGACATCGGCAAGTTCATCAACCAAGTATTGATTGAAGTTATTGAA
This sequence comes from Tanacetum coccineum, assembly GCA_026074375.1. Classification (NCBI taxonomy): domain Eukaryota; kingdom Viridiplantae; phylum Streptophyta; class Magnoliopsida; order Asterales; family Asteraceae; genus Tanacetum; species Tanacetum coccineum. The sequence goes on from BQNB010119523.1 coordinate 10,615, forward strand.
GATATCTTTTAATTCTTTTATAAACAGAATAATTTCATCTCGAAAACAAGCCTTTGTATGTTCAAACCCCCACGTGCCCTCAGTGATAGCTGTGGCAGTGGTTCTTTCTTTGACAACCATCAAAGCCAGCAAGATGGCGTTTAAGCTCTTTCACGCTAGTATTCACCATACTCAGGTTTTTTGGGGGGGGGGGGGGTGGGGGGGGGGGGGGGGGGTGTTTTAAGGAAATTCTTGGAACCTCAACTTTGTTGGTTGTGGAAGAAGGAGATGGGTCTAAAGGTGGGACCGAAGTCGCTTTCTAATAGGCATGTTCACTATATAAATCCATTGTCAAACAAATCGTTTGTTGTATCGTTATTAAGAATAGCATAATTAATGGGTTTAGTGTTCACTTTATTTTTTACAACCATTGGATCTTGTTCTTTCAAAAGCATTTTTTGGAACGACCTCGCTTCACAAGCATTAATGTCTCATCAAACAGGGAATCACAATAGCATCCCATTTAAGAAATACATCCTCATAAGTTGGCTTGACTCCCCGAACTTTCTTCAATAGAAAGGTTTTTCAAAACCGATAGCTTTGTTTTGTGGAATGATCATAACAAATTTTGGATTTAGTCATCATATGAACAGTTTGCGCAGATTGACCTCTTTTTAAAATGATATTATCAAGTTGCTTAATTTTCTTTTCTAAAGCAATTTCTCTATCAATATTTTTGTTTTCTTCCATTTTTAAATCATTTTTGAGATCATAAACTGTTTTCATTAAAGAATCCTTTCTTGCCTTGTTTAGAAAGAGTTTGCTTAAGACGTTCAATCTCGGCATACTGTTTCATTTGATCCGAAAAATTTGTTCACCCTAAACATTTTTGCATTTTCTTTCAAATCTTAACCTCTTCTTTATATGCCGAAGCTCGGTAGTCAAAGCTTTATTGGCACTTTTATATGATTAACATGGGGACAAGTTCATCACTTGGTAATTTAATTGTGCTAACAAAGATAAATATCAGGACATCTTGTTGAGCAGAAAGTTAGAATTCTGGACAGTTACTGTGTGTTTCACTCAAAAACGTAGAATAAGGAATGATATTGGCTATAACTGGTTGTTTTCAGTTTTTGTCTGATTCACATCATTAGACTGTTCAGAAGACGTCATTATCTGCTCACCTTTGATTGATTAATCATAGTTCAATTATCCGATTGTGTACCGCAGTGAGTGCATCTGATCTTATTCCTAGGAAAGATTTTCGCCATGGAGCAATCTTGGCTGAGTTAAGTTCATCACAATCAGAGTCATAGGGATCCAGATCATCAGATTTATGAGCAGCATTGTGGGTAATGACAGTCTGAGAGGTTGAGTGTCCGGAAGTTCTTGGGTTCTGCAAAAATATGTTATTTCTCCTCTGTTAAAACTGTGACCACTTCTTGAGCTTGAACAGCAACACTTATCATTGAACCGTTTATCCCTTTCTCTTGGGCTATAGTAACACTGCTTGGCAATATAACTTCCCCTTTGCAATTGTAACAGATGACAGTCTGTTGTTTCCCTGGGTTGCTTCCACTTGCTCTAGGTGTGTATTTTCTCATTGTTCCAGCAGCATAAGTAGTTTGTCTCCCCTGAACAGGTTGCACAGTTACTTTTCCATCATAGATGGTAGCTTGTTGATGAGGGTTTGACGAAGTCCTTAGCTGATTGTTAGTAGTAGGATATCAGGATGTGACAACAGCAGTTAAGAATGACATCATGTGATTGATCGCAGCAATTAAGATCATCCCTTGCCTGGAACACTGGAACAATTAGACCGGAGTCTGGTTGGGAAAATTCAGATTGTTGATGTTGGTAAGTTGTGGGAGCATATTCTAATTGTGGGGATGATATTGTGGAGAATAAACGTTGTGGTGAACTGAGGATTGGTACTCATTTGATGGATAATGAGTTGAACAAGAGGTGTTTGATTGACTGGTTGTGAATTGGTTGAGTCTAATAAGGTGGATACAGACTGTAAAGACGGATATGGGGTGAAACAATGAATGTTGAAGTTGAGAGTTGCAGGAGAGTTTGTCGATGAATTGATAAGTTGACGGGAGGTAATTGGTGAGATGTAACTAAAGCAAAAGGATCGGAGTTGCGTTTCATGCATCAAAGACCTTCTTACAGGTCTTTCGTGTTGTTGGCAGTAAGCATGAAGCTGATCAACATTGGTAGTATGCAAGTCTTTGACCAATTTAACATCAGAACAAATTTGCTCCATTCATCAGGAAGGTATTTAAAAAACTTTGGTGTTAACTTGAAATTGCTCCAATGCATCTTTTAGATGTTCAATCATTGAGTACCAGAGTGAACCCTCAAGAGACTTCATGTAACGACTCTCCTGCTTGTAAGTGAAACTTATAGAATTCTCATACAGCTTAAATTCTCGTTCTTGTTTTGTTAATGACGTTCCTTGCATTAGCAGTTTAATCTTCTCCCAAAGATCTTTTGCAACACGATGTTGACTCACAAGAGCATAGATTTCAGTTAGAAGGCCTTGGAGAATGATGTTTATTACTTTGATGTCACAATCAGCTTGAATGGCTTCAGCGGGAGGTCATTCAATAATTTCATACGCATTGTTATTCCATCCTCAGTGATTGAAAGCCATACGAGTGCCCTTTTTCAACAGGGCAAGAAACATTCTTCTAGAGGGTCTATTCAACATATACAATTCCATTTGGCTCTTCCAAGAATCATACAAGTGTTTTTCAAGCATTGGTGGTTTGTTGTCTCCTCCTGAAAGAAGTGACTTATCGGCAAGAGTCGTCATTATGGTATCAAAAAGATTACAAATTGATCGATGAGTTTGTGTTTGGTTATGTGATTGTTGAGTCTTGAAATGAAACTACACGGGATTTTACAATTTCCCTCGACAAAACCGAGAAAACAAGTGTTTGTTTTTCACGGGATTTTACAAGTCAAAGAGATAAACCGTATAATTTAGAACTTTGAGTTAATTGAAAAATTTCCTGATTAAGTTGAGTATCAACTTTTAAAGAGATGCAATGTTTTTCAAGAGTGGTAAAACTTTTGAACATTTTATCGTAAATCTCTTTATCAATGAAATCCTCTTTGTTGAGAAGCTCAGTCTCAAGTTTTAGACACTTTTCACATTCATGCACATTCACAGAAGCGTTATCGACAGAAGAATTCATAATTATGTTAACAATATCTTTGTTAATGACTTGTTCTAAGAGTCGTTAGTTTTCGTTCAAAACTTGATTCATTTTCACTTCAAATGTTTTTGACTCTAAACGATGTTGTTCCATAGCCTGTTCCATTTGATAGAAGACATTTTGGACTTTAGAAAGTTCATCAATCAAATATTGATTGAATGTATTAAATAAGTCCTTCAGAGCCTTTACAAATGGAATTATTTCATCCCTAAAACAAGCTTTTGTATGTTCGATCCCCCACGAGCCCTTAGTGATGGCTGTGGGTGTGGTTCTTTCTTTGACAACCACGTCAAAACCAGCAAGATGATATTTAAGTTTTTTCAAACTCGTATTAACCATGCTAACTTTAGGAAGTTCTTTTGGAACCTCAACTTTGGTGGGTCTACTAGAAAGAGTGGGTCCTGCAGAATTCACATAATTCTAAGACCAAAAGGCTTGTTCAGCAGATAATTCAGTTTGTGGAACAAATTGTTTTTCAAAATCTTGAGAAAGTTGGTTAAGAACTGCATAATCGACTGGTGTAGTATTAACTTTCTTTTCTAACATTATAGGATCCATTTGTTTTAAAAGCATTTTTGAACGACTCTCTTCAGCAAGCATTAAGGTATCTTTGGAGTCAGGAATCACAATGGCATTAGTTTTCTCAATGACATTACCATCATAAAGCTTTGGTTCCAACTACTGAGCTTTCTTCAGATAGAAAGGATTTTGAAAACCTAGAGCTTTTTTAGTGGTACGATCATAGAAAAACTGAGGTTTCGTCAACATGTGAACAGTTTATGCAGATTGATCTCTTTTAAAAACAATATTATCTAGCTGTTTGATCTTATTTTCTAACACAATCTCTCTATCGATGTTCCTAGATTCTTCTTTCTTAAAATCATTTTTTAGAAGAGTAACTGTTTGCATTAAAGATTCCTTTTCTTTTAAATGTTCATAAAGAGTTTGTTTAAGACGATCAATCTCTACAGACCGTGCACTTGAATCTGAAACGTTATTATTACTCCTTAAATCAACATCATGTCCTTCTTTCAACACTTTAACTTGTTCCTTATATCTTTCAAGCTCAGCAGTTAAAGTATCATTGACACTTTTATTTTCCAGATTTATCTTGGTACAATTAACTACTTGGTTTTTCAGCTGTTTAATCATAGATAATATTAGTGCATCTTGTTATGCAAAGGAGTTAGAATTCTGAATAGCTGCCTGTTGTGATTCAATCACATACTAAGAATAAGGAATGATATTGCTATCACTGGTTATTTCAGTCTCTGAGTGGTTCACAACATTTGACTGTTCAGAAGACGGCATCGCCTGCACAACTTGATTAATCATATTATTATTCATATTATAATGATTGTGTACCTCAACAAGAGCATCTGAACCATAATGAGATAAATTCGCCATGAGAGCAACTTTGGCAGTGTTGAGTTCATCACAATCAGAGTCATATGCATCCAAATCATCAGCTTGATAAGCAGCATTGTGAGTAATGATAGTCTGTATGGCTTGACCTTCTAGAATTCTTGGATCTGCTAAAAATGCAAGTTCATCCTCATGTAGAATTTGACCACTTGCTTGAGCTTGTACCAACAACACTTTATCCTTAAACCATGTATCATCCCGTTTCCTCTTAGGTTTAGTGCACTGTTTGGACATGTGGCCTTCCCCTTTGCAGTTGTAACAGATAACAGTCATTTGTTTTCCCAGAATTGCTTCCACTTGCTCTTGAAGTGCATGTCCTTGTAGTACCCGCATCTAAAGACGTTTGTATCTCCTGAATTGGTTGTAAGGTTACTCTTCCATTAATAATGGTAGCTTGTTGCCTAGGGTTTGATGAATTCCTCAGCTGATTATTGGTAGTGGGGTAGCGGGAACTGACAACAGCAGTCAAGAAAGACATCATGTGATTGGCATCAATGGGATCATCACTTTTCTGGAACACTAGAACAATTAGACCCGAGTCTGGTTGGGAAAATTCAAGTTGTTGTTTAACTGTGGGAGCATATTCCAATTGAGGGATGGATGATGATTGAGAATAAATGTTTTGGTGAACTGATGATTGATAATTATTGGATGGTAAAGTGATTGAAAGAGGTGTTGATGATTGATGAGTTGAGTATTGTTGAGACTGATAAGGTGATCCATACCGTGGAGACTGATATGGTGAAACTTATGGTTTAAATTTAGTGTTTTGGTAAGAGTTTTGATGAGTTTGATAAGGATACTGGGTCATCTGATGGGTTGCAACCAAAGCAAGCGGATCTGAGTTGCGTTCATGCATTAAACGAACCTCATTTGCATGAAATTCATGTTGTCCCAAGTAAGCATGCAGCTAATCAATGTTAGTTGTATGCCAATCCCGAACCAGTTTGACATCTGTCACAAATTTGCTCCACTCAGGAATAAGAGTGTTCAAAAACTTGGTGTTCACTTGAAATTGTTCCAGTTTCATATTGTAGATGTTCATGTCATTAAGTAGCAATGAAAATCTTAACTAGAACTCACGTAGTGTTTCCCCCTTCTTATAAGCAAACTTATCGATTTCATCATAAAGCTTACACTCTCTTTGCTGTTTCGTCAATGAAGTTCCTTGCATGAGAAGTTGAATTCTTGCCAAAAGTTCCTTGGCGACTTTATGATTGCTAACCAATGCATAGACCTTAGGTGGTAGTGTTAGAAACATAAAAGTGTCGGTCACTTCCATAGATAACAGTCGTTAGCTCGTTAAGAAATTTTTGGAAACTTATATAGTTATTAGCAAAGGCCCATGGATTAATCCATGCAAGCCCAAGCCCACGTGCCATTTGTAAGTATAAATACACCTTTCCTTGCCTTGGAGAGGTGGTTGGTTGGTTGTATTTTCACATAGTAATGCATTTCATGTTCTTGTCTTTCTCTCTCTCTAAAATACTTCATTCCTTCCCACTTTCTCTCTCTAATTCTTGTTGTTAGAGATTACTAATATTCTTCATGTTGGGCCCTTTTAATCCATCAATTTTGGGCTTAAGTTAAGTATTGTACAAAACGAGATGAATCACCCGCGCTTCGCTGCGGGACGTTATACTAACGTTGTAAAGGACTGATTACATTTTGTAAATTTTTTTAAAGTGCAGGTATGTTTCGTAATTTGCACATAGTGTGGGAGTATTTTGTAAATTTTAAATGGGCCAAAAGTGGGCCGAGTTAATGGGACAAAAAATGGGTTTGGGCCGGGCTTCAACTTGGGCCGGGTTGAAATCGGGTCGCGGGCACCCGGTTGGGTCAGGTCGGGGCTCCGTTTTGCAACCGGAGTTCCTGATGATTGTCTATATTTATAATAAGGCCGTTTTATTACATAAAAACTCTAAAACTTTGACTTTTAGCTTCACTTACAACCCAAACGCAACTTAGACCTTGACTCTTATGTAGGGGTGAGCATAAAAACCAAAATAACCGAAAACCGAAAGCAACCGAACCGAACTAAGAACCGAACCGAACTACAAATTCGGTTTTTAGGTTGGATATGGGTTTGGCAATCAGAACCGAAAACCGAACCGAAAACTGAATTTATATAAATATATATATATTTTTATATATTCATGTATAAAAAATACCATTAAAATTTTATCCTAATATAAAAAAACATTTTTTATGCTTGAAATATATTTTTTTGCTAAGTATCTATGTAATTTTTTTTTCAATTTCGGTTTTCGTTTCGGTTCGGTTTTCGGATTGACCAAAAAAAATTTCAACCGAACTAACCGAACCGAATTAACCGAACAACCCAATAACCGAACCGATCAACACCCTACTCTTATGTGACCTTGACTGATACGAGCATGGCCAAATATCACCGCACAGGGCCCTAAATTTTAGAGGGCCTCAAATTCACATAGAGCCCAATGTAATATTTGAGTTAGGGGTGTTATCGGTTCGCTATCGGGTGTTTGGTTAAAAAAAAAATTCAAACCGAAAACCGAATTTGATTTCGGTTCGGTTTTCAGATTGACCCAAATAACCCAAATTACATCATATATATTTAAAAAAAAATAACATAGATATTTAGCAAAAAAAAATATTTCAAATATAAAAAGTGTTTTTTTATATTAGGATAAAATTTTAATAGTATTTTTATACATATAAATATATAAAAAATGTATATATTTATATAAATTCGGTTTTCGGTTTAGATTGCCAAACTCATATCCAACCGGAAAACCGAATTTGTAGTTCGGTTCGGTTATTAGTTTGGCGCGGTTGTTTCCGGTTTGGTTCGATTGTTTTCGGTTCGATTCGGTTTCCATTTTTTCGGCTCACCCCTAATTTGAGTTGTAGGAGGCCCAAAAAGATCTCTCAGTAACTATTTATGTTGCTTCTTTTATGCTATAACGAGTTGGAATTTACTCCGCGCGTTGCGGCGGAAGCTAATTTGTTAGTGCATTGTGTTTGCGAAGTGGGTTTTTTGTTTTTATGTTTTTTTATTCGTTGTGACTATTTTTAAAAAAATTGTGTTGTTTTTTTTCTGTCTTTTTTAGAAGAAAATACATGAGTCTATGTCTTTGCTTGGACTTAGGTAAATAGACATTAGTGAGAGCCCAACAGCCAGGCCACTGTATTAGGCCAACAATAGCCCACTAAGAAAGTGGTACCTATTTTGTCGTCTTCTATCATGCGTTATAGTATAGTATAGAATAAAATCGTACGTATGTCAGAAGCATTGCAATATTGGGCTCGTTTTGTTCGCAATTCGAAGATCTTTTCGCGGGTATTTTTTTATCTGAATGAATCGGTAGATATGTGTTATATATTTGAGAAATAAAGTTTATTATATAAAAAAGTCGTAAATAGTTAGAAGTTAAGGGTGCGTTTTGTATTTTTTTTTTTTTATATTAAAGTTCAACATTTTTTATAAAATCATGCATATGTCAGAAGCATTGCAATATTGGGCTCGTTTTGATCGCAATTCGAAGATCTTTCCGATGATATTTTTTATCTGAATGAATCGATAGATATGTGCTATATATTTGGTAAATAAAGTTTATTATATAAAAAAGCCGTAAATAGTTAAAAGTTGAGGGTCCGTTTCGTAACATTTTATTTTTCCTCATTTAAGATTTTTTTTAATTTGGCCCAAGTTCGGCCCGATGTCAAAACGACACCGTCGTCACCAATTTTAGGATATTGTACAATACAATAAGAATGAATTGGTGGATATGCGGTATATATGTGATAAATAAAGTTTATTATATAAAAAAGTCGTAAATAATTAAAAGTTGAGGGTACGGTTTGTATGTTTTTTTTCCTATTTATATTAAACTTCAAGCATTGCAATATTGGGCTCGTTTTGTTCGCAATTCGAAGATCTTTCCGCGGGTATTTTTTGATCTGAATGAATCGGTAGATATGTGTTATATATTTGATAACTAAAGTTTATTATATAAAAAAGTTGTAAATAGTTAAAAGTCGAGGGTCCGTTTTGTAAAGTTTTTTTTTCCATTTTGGGCTGTTGATTTTTTTTTACCTTGGGCCAGATTTTGGGCTAACTTTGTAAGCCCACACTGTTTGAGCACTGTGTCACGCAAATTAGTATGACGAGAAGCGGTATACTTCGTCCCGCCGCCTAAAGATCAAATTGGCTTCGAGCGTGGCTTTCTTTGTATTAGAACAGTTTCGCTTGATAGGAGTCGGGGATTTGTTCTATCTAGTTAATTTTAGTTCTATTTTTATAAACATTAATTTTAGTTCATATTTTTATAAAACGTGTCGTGTTTTTTCTATCTATTTAATTTTAGTTCATATTTTTATAAAATCGTGTCTATTTCGGAAGCATTGCAATATTGGACTCGTTTTGTTCGCAATTCGAAAATCTTTTCGCGGGTATTTTTCGATCTGAATAAATCGGTAGATATGTGTTATATATTTGATAAATAAAGTTTATTATATAAAAAGTCGTAAATAGTGAAAAGTTGATTGTCCGTTTTGTAATTTTTTTTCCCATTTTAGGCCGGTGGATTTTTTTTTTTACTTTGGGCATGTTTTTCGTAATTCGAAAATCTTTTCGCGAGTATTTTTTGATCTGAATGAATCGGTGGATATGTGTTATATATTTGATAAATAAAGTTTATTATATAAAAAGTCGTACATAGTTAAAAGTTGAGGGTCCATTTTGTAAAGTTTTTTTTTTCATTTTGGGCCGGTGGGGTTTTTTTTTGTAATATTTGTTTTCCATTTTAGGCCGGTGGATTTTTTTTTACTTTGGGCCAGATTTTCGCAATTCGAAAATCTTTTCGCGGGTATTTTTTAATCTGAATTAATCGGTAGATATGTGTTATATGTTTGATAAATAAAGTTTATTATATAAAAAGTCGTAAATAGTTAAAAGTTGAGAAGCCGTTTTGTAATTTTTTATATTTTTTTTTCATTTTGGGCCGGTGAGGTTTTTTTTAGGTTGGGTCACATTTTGGGCTAATGTTTTGGCCCAAGTTTTTAGCACTGTTTAGGAGGCACTGTTTCACCATGATTAGTATATAGGTAAATATATATATAATATAATATAATATTAACCTTTTCTGGTTTACAAAATTAGACTATGTTCCGAGGAGCCAGATTACAAAATACGGAGCTTACAGAGAGATTTGAGCACATGTATGAAGGTTTCACCTTTTATACGCCGCCAGCCCGTATGAGACTAAGATGATACCGCCAAAGGTGAGCTTGCTCATGTCTAGTGTATATATGCTGAAATCCAGGTGCATTTTTTATATCCAGTCATACGTGCCTTGTTATAATCCTGCGCGTTTCGTTCTGTACAGTTGAGATGGTGGATAAAAATACTGAGGTTGACTGCTTCAGGTAATAGGTGTCGCTGCTGTTGGGGCAACATTGCAAGGTTGACTGCTTCGAGTGCCCAAGCGATTTCCACCAATACCAACATACTCGCCAACATACAAACCAATAAGTGTTGCAAATATATATAAAATCAGAATCGTAAAGA
>BQNB010119524.1:4785-17324 GCA_026074375.1 Tanacetum coccineum
TAAGGAACTTTTCCACTTGGAAAAGTAAGTTGTTCAAAATATCTAAAAATATCTTTTCCTTTTCTCTCTCAATTCTCTCTCTAGTTTCTCTCTCTAAACAACTCAACTCTCTTTCTCATTTTCTTGGTTCGATTCATGATCGATTGTATGAAGTGAAGTGTTAACGGTATCCTACAATATTGTATGGATAAAAGGTCTAAAGAAAGAAGCCCTCCACACAACTTAAGGCAGAAACCGGGTCAATACATATGCTGTCAGAATCACAAGTTGATTGCTGACATTGAAAATGACATCATGGACCCAGTGATGCAATGCACAACCCTTCCCAACCATTCGAGTTTCTCTTAAAAGAAACTTGTCTCATTTGTCACGGAGATACATACGTTATCTATTGACATCTCATTCCGAGATCATTGATATTGAATAGGTGGCAATCTGCTCAAGCCTCCGAGTACTAAAACCAAAATGCACTAATCGAGTCTAGAGCCAAGAGATTAATCTAAATCTCGTTAGGACACATTCCATCTCAAACACTTGTTGAACATCATCAAGTTTACAAGTTGTTAACAAGAGTCCTACGCAATATCCTTGTGATATTTGCCAGAACATCCGAGTGATACTATAAGTATTCACAATGAAGATGGAAATCCTGCTTGAGTCAGCATCAAACAAGCTCTTGGTAGGTGACTTGCGAGATTCTATATGAATCAAACTTGTGACAACTGGATATCGATTTGGTCCAGTAAATGAATTGACGGTTGATGAATTTTGATAAAAGCTTAAAACTCCCGATGTGTTACAAAAACGCTTTTACAAGTAATATGTCGATTGATTTTTAAATCAATTTTCTGGATTACCACTAACGTAAACCTGCAGGTTAAAATGGTGGTGACAGTATCCCAATCAAATAAAGTCGATTCATTACCACATGTTCATGCTTATTCTACAAAGACAATCTATCATGAAAGCTCAAGATTTAAAGACAAAGACTTCCGCTAACTCTGATTTGAAGCTTTCAAGATGAGGCATAGTATGAGAATGTTGGTTAAAGACACAAGATCGCAAGATGGCATAGACGATAAAGACAATGACAAAGGCTCAAAGTCAAGATCGCAAAGCATGAAGGAACAAGCCTATAACAAATAACAAAGAGAAAGACCAAGACCACATGAGCTTAACGACAAAAGCAATCTCATTGATCTCATGAAGGAGTGTCTTCAATGAACTCACTTCGGGGGAGATTGTTAGCCTTAAAATATTAAGTCAGGCATGAAGTTCATCCATTATGAATGTTAGTCTCGGTCAATCAATTAGTTAACGTTGTAATAGGAAAGTATCGAGAATCGAGCTCGATAGTTAATCTAATATTGTATATGTTTCGGGTTTAATCCCAAGCAAAACCCCGAGCCCGGGTCCTAGTCAAATATCCCGAACGTCACTTAATGTGTCAGGGTTTATAAGTAACTTTTCCTCCTAGGAAAAGTTAGTTGATTTCATTTTATAATATTTCATTTTCTCTTTTTCTCTAATTCTCTCTCAACTCTCTCACTAGCTTCTCTCTCTAAAACCTTCATTTCTTCTTCTCTTTTCTTCTTTGATTCATCATATGTTATGAAGTGATAATCGGGATCCTACATACAATAAGATCATTAGAGTTGGAAATCATACTGAGATACATCACTTCTTTGATGATATGCTGAAAGCCTTTGACAAGGATGACTTAGTGATGCTGTGGAGTCTGGTTAAGGAGAGGTTCAATTCAACAGAAGCAACAGATGACAAGGAAAGAGAGATATGGGTTGAGTTGAAAAGATTATTTGAACCAGATACAGATGATGAGTTATGAAAGCTTCAAAAGCATATTCATGATTTAACTTGGAGGCTATATGATTCATGTGGAGTGCATCATTTGTCTATATAAAAGGGAATAGACATCTACATGCTGGTATAGAAGGAGTATCCATTGTCAAGGGGAACTCTTACATTGATGTTGGTAGCCAAGCTCTTGGTGGATCAAGATAATGAGATGTCCAAAGAACTTCTTAGGAAGATATTCATAAAAGTTGAAAGTCCAAGAAAATGAAGTGTTTGGAAGAATCATCTCAAAGAACAAGGTTTAATTCAAAGAAACTTGATGATTTGGAGGTAAATCACAAGTTTAGGGGAGGATTGTTAGGAATAAAAGGATTCTTAACTGTTACAACTACTGGTTCAAGTTACAACTGCTGGTTGGAGTTACTGCTGCTGCTTAAGATTGAAGAAAAAGTTCTAAGTCATTACTACTGCTAGTGTAATATTAGTACTGCCAGTACAAAATATTACTACTGCTAGAAGAGTTTTTGCTGTTACACTTAGTTAGTACTGTTAGTCTGTTTTAGTACTGCTAAAGAGATATGTATGAGATATATTAGGAAAAGTTATGTATGAGTAGAAAGCGCGTTGTAAGCCCATTAGGGTTCCTTGGTGTATAAAAGGAGACCGTAGGGCATGTAGTTTATATATCTCTCATTCATATACATTTTAATATATAGCTTCAAGGTTGTAAACCCTAGTACTACACAAAGTACTCGTATTATTGATAATAATAATATTAGAGCTTTTCAGTAATATCATTGTTCATACAGTTTACTGTTTCATTATTTTTCTTCTAAGTATTAAAGAGTAGATTTTGCATACTCTTTAGTATTCACAAAGTTTCTACCATAGTTGTTTTGGATCTATCCAAAGTAACTTAACCTTTATAAGCTAAGGAATCGATCTTAAGTTGGGATCAACACCAGCCAAGACAAATCTCAGCCCAACAATGGACGAGTTAATCTTGGCCTAGCATATTCTAAGAGGAAAAGTGGCTCAGCCCATCAGGAAATATAGGCCCAAGAACTAAAACAAAGTGTTGATATCAAATTGTGAAATTGTTGTGCAAATTTGGCAAGTGTGCCACACGCTCTAAAATTAATTCAAAGTGGCAAGTGATCTCTCCCACTCTCACCCACTATCCTTTCTCTTGGCTAATCCGATGTGAACACATAGTATTTCATATCTCTTCATTTTTTGATAAAAGAGTAGGCAAGGAATGTGTGAAGGGGTTCGAAGGTTAGTTCATGTGCCCAAACCTATATTTAATACATCATTATGGACATGCGGCAAGCCATGATTGGATGTTTTGGCTAAAATTCGCTGGCAATACGAGGTTCACCTCCCAAGCTAATGATTGGCGTAATGATGAAGCAATCTTCCAGTGTAAAAGGACGTAAATGCCCCTATTTCTTATATTATGATTGGAGGACTTGGTGATTTGATTATTATGCCCTCACTCTACTTTTGCTATAAAATGGAGCACGCTCCAAGTATTTTGGGAGTTAGTTTTAGGCAACAAATATATTAGTGTATTTTAGCTTAATTTAGTATAGCTTTTTACTTATTTCAAGTTTTGTAAAAGCTGATTATCAGCTTATTAAGGCTTATTGTAACTGAGATTTTGTAGCTTATTTATATGAAGATGGGTTGAGTTTGTTGGCTTATTCTTGTTGCTTATTCCTCCTTCTCTTTTTTTCTTCTTAGCTTATCGAAATAAGCTTTTCTCTTTAGCTTATTTAAGCATCTTATTTCCTGAACTTATTAAGGAAGGTTTACAAAACTGATAAGCTTCTTATCAGCTTATTGGTTTCGTCTTATCTCCTCTTTAATAAGCTTAGATCGAATAAGCTTTTTAAATAAGCTTAGATCTAGCTTAGTCTTGATTAAGCTATTGGTTTAGCTTATTGTTGTTTTCTGTTTCTCTTGCTTATTTCCTAATTCGAATAAGCTCTCTAGTGGCTTATTCGATATAGATCTAAGCTTATAGATCCAAATAAGCTTTTGCTTATTTCATTTTCTCTTCTTGTTTTGCTTATTTAGTTGCATATAGTTTATTTTGTTCTTTAGCTCGATTCAAATAAATAGAAAGTTGCAACAAGTAGCTTATGTACTCGGCTTATTTCAAATAAGTCTTAGACACCTTTAAGTTTCAAGAGCTTATTGTTGGTACCAAGCTTATTAGTCTTATCTTACACTTTTCAAATAATTTCCAAAAACATTTATAAGTTAACGATTTGCTTATCAGGTTGCTACTTTCATTTCTAAGCTAAATGAATTTTCGTTTGGGCTTTTAGTTTGGGCCAAGGTTGTTTTCGGATCCAGTAGAGTGAATAAATCAGTTTTACTAATTTTTGTAAAATCAGTTTTAGTATCTCTTTGTTTTATTAAATAGTTATTAAATAATTTTCAAAAACACAAAAAAATTAGTTTAGCTTAATTAGATATATAAAAACTAGTTTATAATACTATATTGTTTAACCCTTTGTTTGTCTTGTGATTTGATGAAACTTTCTACACTTTGGCGAGTAGCTTAAGGATTCATAAGCTTGTTCGATTTTCTTAGCTTATAGCTTTATTTAGTCTTTATTAAACTTGTAACTAATAAATTTTACAACTTTATTACTTATTAAGTAAGATAAATGCTAATAGAGAAATAAACTAAGATTTCTTATTTAGTTTATGTAATCGGGTGGTTTTATATTCAATTCGGTCCATCATTCGGTTCTATCTTCTTTCTCTTTTCAATACTAGTAGTTTAGAATTATTTTGCTTAAAATGACTATGTTTGCTTATTTGTTGATTAATATGCTTAGTGAGTAGTTTTCTTTTTATGCTTGTTAAGTGATTAATTGTTTAGTGAATTAAGAGTGATTATAAAAGTAGAAATATTGATTAGTGATTTTTGGATTATTTAGATTAGTGTTTTGGTTATTCGAGCGGGCAAAAGCCGTAAGAATAATTATGCATTAATTTAGTAATTGATATCTTGATAAAAAATTGTTTTCAATAAAAACCAACGTTGTGAGAAGATAATTATTTAGACGGATATTGATTCCTCAATAAGGACTTAATTATATACTTAATTCACACTTAAGGATCTAAGCATGTCACTTAGCAAGCATATCTTTATATATATATATATATTTGTTCATTCGATTGCTTTGCTTATTTGTTATTTAGTATAATCTAGTTTAGTATTATTTTACTTTTCAAAAATAACCAAAATTAAAAGATAATCAAGCATTTAAAATTTCAAACATAAACATGGTTTTCAATTCAATTCTCGTTGGGATTACGACACTCGGAAGATTCACTATTACTTGTCCTCGAGTAATTTTTAATTCTAATGGGATTATTATTACCAATATGTTTTCAACGAATCATGGGGTGTAAACAATGCTCTTCAATAATAGTCTGGAATCCACCAGAAAATCACAAGAATCGCAAAAAGGATAGGCTTAGAGGGGTGTACTAGAGGTATCTTGCACTAAAAATAAGTGCCTAGCAAGGGTATGGGGGTAGTTATATGACTAATGAGATCATCATAACTATAACAAACATAGGCAAAAAATAAGGGTTATCCTAATGCCTCTTATCAGTTTGTAAATCCTAATCACACGAATGCGATCTCACTAGCAGTTTCAGGATGCATCACTAAAGCAAGTTCTAGAATCGAATATACTACCGGTACACTCTCATAAGCACTAAAGATGAATGCTTTAATACCTAAAGATCTAGGGGCAAACATTACATTTTTGGGGTGAAATTTTTGAATGGTAGAGTTTTTGTGCTAGTCATATAACTCCTGTCCATGAGACGCTTCTAAAACTATAGTTTCATCGATATATCCTATAAGTTTTTTTAATTTGGGAAAAATATACCGTCCTAAACTATGTTTTGGTATATTATATTTTAATGGCAAAGCAAATGCAAATGGAAAGATAGTTTCTAAGGCTTTCATTACCCCCTACACTTAAATTGAATATTGTCCCTAATGTTCCAAAAGTACTTGAAAAACAAGACCGGGAAAATAAATGAAAGGCAAAAGAAACTGATACTCTCGTGGTTTGCTCAATACCGGAGAAGAAACTAGATAAACTGGCTAAATCTTCATCTAAGAATCGTCCAAGTAGAAATCCTAAGAACGTTTGAACTCTCCTTATCTAATATAACCTGGAAATCAAAAACAAAAACAACTATACCGCATAAAATCGACGGTGAATGATATACAACTCGATATAATCATAAACTAAAATCATAATAAAACAATAAAGATAGAATATTTGTACTAATGTAATCGTGGCTTTCAGCAAAAATCTGGAAAATTAAAAATTATAGAAATAAAAAAAATGACGATTTCTCCTCGGCTACATGTCTGACGCTGTCAGGATCACCTGACAGGTTTTGCGTTTTCATTTTCTAGAAAAATTTCTGCAAAAATATCCTATTACTTATTTCCTGGAAAAATTACTACATAAATAACGAAAACGGTTAGTATAAATATATGACTCAAACAAATAAACAAATATATCTATAGATATATAAATAAAAAAATAATCTAAAAAGTATAAATATCTATACAAAAATAAACAATATATAAACAATATAAAAATATATATAAAGTGCATATACAAAGAAAATTTATCTATTTTACCGACGATTGAAAGGATCTAAAATAACCAGATTTTTTCCCATACACTTATTTTATATGCAAACTACCATAGAATGTAATTAAAGACTAGATAAAAATAAGCAAAGCATAATCACATATAAAACAAGCATATAAGAATAAATAACTAAAAATAAAGCCAGACATGATACAACTAAAATGCATTAAATTAAAAATTGGGTTGCTCCAATAACGCTTTTCATTATTAAAACGAGCTTGGTAGCAGACTCGAAGTGAACTCCTTTACGTTGATTCTTTAAACACTATCCCTACTACGCATCAATTCAAATGATTTTAAATTCAATTCTTTCAACATACCTTTAATGGACTAAGCTTTTCAACACCTTTGTGAAATCCACTCTCTAGATACCATGTCCTTTCACATCCTCTTCTTACATCATCATCACTAAGTATTACCCTAGATGACAACAAATCATGACCTTCGCTAGTCAAGTCATCCATTTCCGGGTCCTTATAAGGCGTTTTAAAAGTGACTTCCCTAATTTCGTTGGTAATTTATCCTTTCTCACTATCTAGTATCAACTTAGTTGTTTCCACAAAGGGTCGACCAAAAACTACTTGTGATAAGCTAGGATCGATATTGGATTCAACATTTTCTAAAATAGTGAAATCTATTATATAACTCATATTTCCTTCAAACACATGCATGTCCCTTCCAATTCCTATGAAGTTTAACCCTCTATGTTTATATCCTTGACTCATAATGACATTATAATAAGCTAATGACATAACATTCATAGGTAATCCTAAATCTTTATATGCGTTGGCAATGAACTTACGTCCTATCATGCATGCGATTTTGAGGTTATTTGGATTTTCATTTTCAATTCTAAAGTCAAAATTCAATGAGAAACTCAGCATTTTCTCTATTAGTGATTCATAGATCGATTCATTACGTACATCGACTAAATTAAGGGGTTTCTCATATTCCATCCATTCCTCTTCTTTTCCTATATTAATTGCATGCTCGCATGCCTCACCTTCTTCATCACTGCTTTTGTCTCCTTTTTTGATGTCACGAGACTCCGTCTTCTCTTCTAACTTATAGGTTTAAGGCTCATCCTCTTCCGTTTTATCAAAACCCAACACTATGGTGATTGTGTTAACAAAGTTAACACGTTTTAGAGAGGAGGAATTCCTATTTTCTTCTCCTAAATATGATTATGCTTGGATTATTGGGGAAAAAAGTTTTGATGGACTCTTAATACTTCCCTTGTTCGAAAGTGACTCACTATCTTGGTGATCATGTGAGACAACATTAGCGTGAACCATGGAACATTTGGCAATATCACGAGGGGTATATTGTCTATTTTTTTAAACAACCTTCCACAATGTGTCAATTTTATTGATTACTTCATGTTGTTGTTGCTTGAGTTGGGTCTTAAGTCTAGACAATTGACTTTCCTGATAACAGTTAAAATCAGACAACACCTTTTTGATTTTTGCATGATAATTAAAAGATCCATAGGGCGCATTAGAGGTATAAGTTAAGAATGAGCCAATCGAAGGACTTGAAAAAGTTTGAGTTCGTGTCCAATTGAAGTTTGATTTGTCCTTTCATGAGTTAGTGGCTTCGTTAAAATTTTTGCTCAAAATTATTAGTGAACTGCTTACCTCCCACTCCATTGTTACGCGAAGATGCATAAGCAACAAAAGCTTTCTTGGGATTTTCCATGCAATATTGGGTATCGTGGGGACCATCATAAATCTTACATAAAGAAGGGATTTTGTTCACTTGAACGGATGGTTTAGGAGCAATGTGAGCTTCCATTAAACGTTGGACTTGATTTTTGAGCTCAACGAGATGACTGTCGGATGTACTCGAGACATCTTTAGGCAAAGAGATTGCCTTGATCGGTTTTACAAGATCTATTGGGTTGTTCCAACTTTCATTATCATAGAGGGCGAGGTCCTCAATGATTTTCCAAGATTCCTCGGCACTTTTGTCACATAGCTTGCCACCGGCCAAATGATCAATGACGCGCCTTATGGCTTGATTGACATGGTCATAAAAGATTTGGATTTGGAGCCAAAGATCGATGCCATAATGAGGGACTTTTTGAAGTAGGTCCTTGAAATGAGTCTATGCTTTAGATAGAGATTCTCCTTGATGTTGTTGGAACATCAAGATGTCATTTATGAGTTTGGTACTTCTCCCTAGTGGGAAAAAATAAGCAAGGAAATGGGTAGTGAGATCCTCCAAAGTGGAGATGGATCCCTCGAGTAAAAGTTCAAGCCAATTGCTAGCTTGATCGCGAAGGGAAAATTAAAATAAACGCATGCACGTCCATTCCCTATTGGCACCATTAAGGTCAAGTGAGTCCACAAGTTTTAGAAAATCCTTAAGGTGTTGGTTTAGATCTTCGGACCGGAGTCCGTGGAATGCACATCCATTTTGCAATAGCCAAATGGTGTAGAATTGGAGAGATGACACATTGTCTCCTTCGGGGAGCTCAATTGTGTTTCGATAGCCCTCATGGCTAGGTCGGGAATAATCTCCTAAAGTACGAGGTTGGTTTTCGTCTCCCATGATGATTGACGAA
The DNA here is from genome assembly GCA_026074375.1 of Tanacetum coccineum. Lineage (NCBI taxonomy): Eukaryota > Viridiplantae > Streptophyta > Magnoliopsida > Asterales > Asteraceae > Tanacetum > Tanacetum coccineum. The sequence goes on from BQNB010119524.1 coordinate 13,876, forward strand.
AGGAAAAGTTATAAAACAAATGGAATAAAGAAAATATAGACTACAAGAAAGCTAACCTAATAAAAAATAAAAATCTCACTTGATAAGAATCTCGTGAGTAGACCTAAGCTAGATAGAATCCGAAACCTAGACTATTCTCTGGCAGCGGTGCCAAAAACTTGATGTGGGTTTTGCAAAACGCATAAGTTTTAAAATCTTCCTAGGCAGAGTACCTAACCGTTGTAGTGTAGTATAGGTAAGACTCAGAGGATTGATCGTTCTTTAGGGGAACAGCGAGGTAGGTTCGAATTGTATGTTGCTAAGATGTAAAGGTTGAGGGAATAGTATTTTTGTATTTTTATATTTTATGAAAGCAAGTAAAATCTTGGGTTTTGATGGAGGTTTTTAAACTAAGCTAAACCTAATCTAAATCTAAACTATTATGCAGGAAAAGTAAAATTGGTGGGAAATCTTATAGGTAAACAAATGTGCTCACTTAATCATACTCTACACCCTAGTTAATTCCTCTAACCTGTTGCCCGCCACTCTCTTTAGTGTAATGTGTAAGTGTTCCCCTTATTTAATTGCGAATTGGGCAATTTTGTGTCTACGTGATCACCTAAGCAGGCAGCTCCTATTTGATGCCTTCCCACCTAATAGTTCACACCACTAACAAGAAGTAACAAATTAGAGTTCACACCACTTTTATTGCAAGTTTTCTAATGGCTAAAGCGCACACCACTAACAAGAAGCAACAAATTAAAGTTCACAAACTAAGTTTCATGCAATCATAAGTAAAGACATATTAAATTTATCCTAACATGTTAATAAGAAGAAAAGAAAAGCAAATAATCATCAAACACATAGACGTATTTGAATGATTAAAGATTGAATTAATTAACTTCAAACTAACATGAGAGTATGTGTGTACAAGGGCCATAAAAAGCCCTAAATATCGTCTACAATGGCTGAACTATAGCTCTTCAAAGTTCCACAAATGAATTATGAAAATAAATGGCTTGTATATATAGGAATTGGGTTGTAACGGCGTCACTAGCTTTTGTGACGCCGTCACCCTGTCGACTTCTTATTAGGGTTTCTTTGACCGACATAAACTGATGTCGTCAAGGGTACATGTGACGTCGTCACCTTGCAATTGTGATGTTGTCACCAAGTTCTTGTGATGTTGTCTCCACACACTGAACCGTCACAAAATTGATCCAAAACTTCACTTTCTAGCCACGTTTGGCGACGCCGTTAGGAAGGTGGTCACAAGCTTGAAAAGTTGTGTTTTTGCCTTGTTTCTTCTCGAATCGAGCGCAAGTCATGTGCATTCCGTCTAAGTGCTTCTCAAATTCTAATTACATGAAAAGAAAGGATTTAGTGCAATAATTGAGCATATTTGCATGATTTTGTGGTTAAATGACCCCGAAAAATGTATAAAATGACACCTTATCAGTGGACCATCCAAACCGGGCATTGAGCTAGCAGCATGACTAGAAACACTTTAATCGAGCACTTCACCTTTCGTTTGAAGTGCCACAGCAGCTGAAAACCTAGATCCATTGAACCCCAATAGCTACCTTTATTTTAATAGTTGGATCAATACAAATCTTCTGACACCGAACGTAGCTAACTGCAAAGCAAATTTGCTCAGGTTTTACAATGTTAAAAAAAATCTTTTTTGATATATTAGAGCGACAATTCTTACCCGAACTAAACCATCAAAACCATTCCTTGCTAAGAGTAAACCTTTTTCAAGCAAAGATATGAAGGATTAAAAGGTAAATATGGCCCATGTTAACCCGTTACCATGTTTTGCAAGTTTATATAAAATATCTGGACAATAATACACATGATAATACAATTGTAGTAATATTAAAAGGAGCTTACTCGTATTTGGCACAACCTCCGAATGTGTTGTATCTACATAAAGTCCATTTGAAGAAAACTTAATAGTTGTTACAACATGCGATGAAATAGTTTATAAATGTGTTGAATATGTGAAAAGAGTGCACCTCCATGACTAAAAGAAGTTAACAGCTACTTCCGAAAACCTACATGAATGGAAATGTCTTCCCTTATTCATTGTAGGTTACATCAGATGGTTTAGCACCATATAAATTTACCTAGCTGGTTAAAAAATTCCCCGTTACTAATTTCACAAAAAATAACAAGAAGAATAAAATTACGGAATACGTGATGCGGAAAACCAGTTTAGAAAATAAACCAAAGCCATTTCGGGTTCTTTTCGCCTTTCCATAGTGACAACCTTTTGTATGAAAACCTGACGTTATTAGAATGCAAGAGCTAACAGACACGCCACAAGGATTGAGTTAGATTTGATTTGTGTGTGAGATTATGGGTGATTACACGTTGCTATTAGAATCAAATGATGGTGATTTTTTCTTCCTTATGTGTGACGTGAGATAGGAGACACAAACGAGGTTTCTAGTTTTTCTAATTGATCAATATTAAGGTGTTTAATTCATGATTGGTGATAATTGGAAGGTAATTGGTGAATCTCATGATCAAATTGATTGTTTTTGGCTCGATTCTTGGTAAAATTAGGGAATTTTTTGTGTATATTGATGTGAGAGTATATATGCCCAATTAAGGTTCATTGAATTTGTTTTTGCAATACTTGTTTGATTGGATTTGCTTGTAAAAAATTAGTTGAATTACTCAATTGCAAACAAGGATTAAAGATTGAGGTGTTAGATAATGGTTAATTGAGATTATTGTTAAATTTGGTGATTGAGGGTTGTCAAATTCTCAATTGGTGGAAGAGCTTGAAGAAAGTTTCTAGAAGGTTCTAGAAGGAGTTTGTTATAAGGATGTTACACTACTCTTTAGGAGTTTGTTATAAAGTTTATTACAAAGCGGTTACAACACTCATTTGTCTACAAGGTGTGAAGAACGAGGGTCAAAAGAGGTTACATTCCTCATTTACGAGATAGAGCATTCAATTTCATGGAACCTCGTTCATCTACTTTGACTTGAAACCTATTTTAGGACACTCATTCTACACGTGTGAAACAAGGCTTCTCATTTGATCATTTGGTTTTCAACCTCAATTACTCTTCAAAGTGGGAAACCTCAATCAGTTCTTCTACACAAACCTTATCCGAATTTACTACTACAACCTCATTTGATCTTACCTCATTTGGTTGAAACTTTATTTACTACATAAAGGGTGAAGTTGTCTTTTCAACAGGAAAGTATCTATCCTCATTTGGTACTAGTGTTTTGGAACCTCGATTAGAACCTCAACTTGAACCTCATTCGAAAAATCATCTCGAACCTTGATTGGATTCGTTTGGAACCTCATTTGGCATTCTTTTACATGGGAAGAATACGACTTGATTTGTGTTAGTCCTGATAAACTGAATGGATCTTTCAGCCTATAAAGGATGATAGCCAGGATGTATAAATACAAATGACTATGTAGAAACAATGACTATGAATAC